>OVBE01002610.1:13757-29889 GCA_900406425.1 Iberis pinnata
AACCCATCTGTAGTTCTTTTATTTCTTTTTTTTTTATGGATTTATCGAATTAAAATTGAAACTTCTTCAGCTTTCGAGCGTTCCAGGAATGTGGAGTTGGTTTTCCTGCCATCATGATTAATTCATATACTCCATCTTTAATGACTCGAGAGACTTCATATGGACCCTCCCATCTTGCGTCGAGCTTGCCTGCTTTGTGTTCGGCAGTGTTCTGGAAGGTTTCACTGAGGATGAGGTCGCCTTTTTCAAAACGTCAAGTTTTAACGTTCTTGTTGTAGTATAGGGCTGTCGCAAATTGGTAATTTTGTATACGCATCGGGGCCTTGTCTCGTTCTTCTTCGAGGTGATCGAGGTGATGTTGTAGAAGTTCGTTGCAATGGTACTAACGTTGTAGAAGCTCTGCGGATAGTACTAACGTTGACCTCGGCTATGCGATTGAGAAAATAGGGTACGGTTCATTGATTGTCGCGATGTTGTACGATAGGACCAGAGGGCGCTATGGAGTTCGTCCGCCTAGAGCCCTTTCTTACGCTTGAGGCATTTTTCAGGCTGTCGACAATGGATTTATTTATGGTCTCGGCCGGCCCGATGCTTTGAGGGTACCAAGGTGTTGCTTGGTTCAAAGTTTTCTTCCAGAGTGCGCAAAAGTTGACAAAGACTTTGGACGAGAAGTTCGTGCCGTTGTCGGTGACAATCTCGTACAGTAGCCCGTGCCGGCGGATAATGTTTCTCCAGACAAATATATGTACCTCATCGGTAGGTATCTCGTAGTAGGCTTCCGCTTCAACCCATTTGGTGAAGTAATCAGTCATGAGAAGCGGGTACCTCTTTTTCCTGGATTTGGGGAAGGTGCCAATGACGTCCATCCCCAGCGCATAAATGGATACGGGGTGACCGCCGAACAGAGCAGCTTATTGGGTGCGTGGTTGAGTGGGGCGTGCCGTTGGCATTGTTTGCAGCTTTGAGCCTAGTCATGACAATTAGTGGTTATGGTGGGCCAATAATGCCTATGACGTTGGATTCGTAATGTAAGAGATCGCCCCCTCAATGGTTTCCGCCTGCACCATCGTGAGCTTCGGCCATAACTCTGGTTGCTTCATCTTTGTTGATGAAGGTTAGGAGTATTCCATCTGCGATTTTTTGGTATAAAGCCTAGTTGATCGTAGTGTAATTTGTGCTCCGGCCTCCGAGTCATCGTGCCTTCCATTTTTCGCTTGGGACGTCGCCTATGAGTAGGTATTTGAGGATCTCAGTTCTCCAATTGGTGGTACCAAAGTTTGTTGTGTCCATCGGTTCGGTATGAGCATCGTCAATTTCTATGACGACGTCGGGATGTATGCTTGGCTGTGAGATGACTTCAACTGGGAACTGCCTCTACTCCTTTGGTCCTGAAGCTATTGTGGCTAATACGTCTGCAGTTTGGTTATCTGCTCGTGAGATTTTCTTCATCTAAAAAATCTCGAATTGGGACGCGATCTGCTTGAGTACTACGAGGTATTTATCCAACCGTTTGTTATTTACATCATACTCTCCGTTCAACTAACTTGCGACCAGCTGGGAGTCGTAGAAGGCGTTGATCATTTTTGCACTGAATCCCTTTGCGAGGCGGAGGCCTGCAATTATAGCTTTGTATTCTGCCTTGTTTTTGGATGCGGTGAAGCTGAGGCGGAAGGATTATTCAAGGACTTCGCTCATTGGTGATCCGAGCTGGATACTGATGCCAGCGCCTTGGCGACAGGAAGATTCATCGACGAACAGTTTCCAGGTTTCGAGCTTATTTTGGCTATCTTCTAGTTCCGGTTGTATCTCAATGATAAAGTTAGCTAGGACTTGGCTCTTGGCGCTTGTTCATCTGCGATACTCGATATCGTATTCGCTAAGCTTGATAGCCCATTTAATCATTCGTATGGATTACATCGGGCCATACAAGATGGTGCATATAGGATAAGTGGTCAGGACGACGATTGGGTGGGACTGGAAGTACAGTCGTAGCTTTCATGTGGTTGTGACAACTGCGAAGGTGAGCTTCTCCATGATTGGGTAGTTGAGTTCAGCTCCCGTCATGTTTTTGATGACGTAAGAAATGGGGCGATGCTTACCACGATCTTCTTTGACGAGGACGCCGCTGACTGCTGTCTGGGACACCGAAATATAAAGGAAGAGCATCTCCTCTTTGTCTGGTTTGGCTAGGATGGGTGGTTGTGAGAGGTACGATTTCAGCTGCTGGAAGGCCTTCTCGCATGCAAGGTCCCATTCAAAACGTATGTAACCCTTAAGCAGCTGGTAGAAGGGTAAGCAACAATCTATTGACCGGGAGATTAATCGGTTAAGCACGGAAATGCGGTCGATGAAGCGTTGAACCTCCTTGGGGGATTTTGTGAGGGAATATCGATGAGGGCTGATTTTTTCTTTGGATTTGTTTCGATACCATGCTTAGTGACTACGTAACCGAGGAATTCGCCTGAGGTGACCCCGAATGTACATTTTGATGGGTTAAGCTTCATGTTGTATCTATTGAGTATGCCAAAGCAGTCTTCTAGGTGATGGATGTGATCTCTGGCGACTAGAGATTTAGCCAGCATGTCGTCTATATAGACTTCTATTGTCTGATCGAGGTGTATTGCGAACATAAGGTTTACTAGCTGCTGATAGGTTTCTCCTGCGTTTTTGAGCGCAAAGGGCATGACTTTGTACCCGTATGTGATGCGGTCTGCAATGAACGATGTTTTTTCCCTGTCATCACGGTGTATCATTATCTGGTTATATCCCGAGAAGGCGTCCATGAAAGAAAGGAGCTCATTTCCTGCGGTTGCTTCCACGAGTCGGTGAATGTGTGGCAACGGAAAATAGTCCTTTGGGCAGGCTTTGTTGAGGTCAGTAAAATCAATGCATCCGCGCCACTTACCAGTTTTCTTCTTGACGATCACAGGATTGGCTAACCACTTGGGGTATTTGACCTTGGCGATCGAGCCGGTCTTCAGTAATTG
This sequence comes from Iberis pinnata, assembly GCA_900406425.1. Classification (NCBI taxonomy): domain Eukaryota; kingdom Viridiplantae; phylum Streptophyta; class Magnoliopsida; order Brassicales; family Brassicaceae; genus Iberis; species Iberis pinnata. The sequence continues at coordinate 16,745 of OVBE01002610.1, forward strand.
GTTTACCTCGTCGTTTACTGCCTGCGATCTCTCTGGACCTAGCTTCCTTAGCTTTTTCTTTATGGTATTAAATGGTGGGTCTACGTTCAGTTCGTGGAAGGTGATTGCAGGGTCTATTCCCTTCATGTCATCCATTGACCATGCGAATGTGGTTATGTTTTTTTTAGGAAGGTGATTAGTTGTTCTTGTAGGTCGGGGTCGAGGTTGCTCCCGATGCTGATTTTTCGAATTGGCTGTTCTTCGTCGATATTAACCTAGTCGATAGGCTCACATCTAGGGGGACTCGTATTGATGGTGTCTGATATCGTGTGTTTAATGCCCCCTAGGCACTCTAGTTGATATACGAGGGTTTTAGCCCGCTGCTTGTGCTCGGTGAAAAAGCATGTTTGGGCAACCCTTTGATTTTCGAGAATAACGTGGGTTCCGGTGGCGGTCGGGAATTTGACATATTGATGGTAGGTCAAGACTGCGGCCTTCATGTCATATAACCAAGGGGTTCCCACTATCGCGTTAAAGTTTGGATACTTGTCAATTACCATAAATTTGGTGAACCTTGTTTCTGAGCCTGCCTGGATTAGGAATCAGATCGTCTCGATTGTGTTGACCGTGTACCCGCTAAAACTAGTGAGTGGGTGACTCGCAATCTTGATGGCATCATCGCTGATCTCCATTTTAGCCAGAGTATCCTTAAAGATAATATCCACTGAGCTCCCTATGTTGATGAGGATCCTGGAGACCTCGGTGTTTGCGACAACAAGTTCAATGACCACGAAATTATTGTGCGGGGTACTCAGTTTGTTCGTGTCGCTATTGGTGAATCGTAGGGGATTGGTCGAGCTTGTTCTAAGGACTCTTTCGGGCATGAACTTTTCCACGACCAAGGCTCAACAGGTTGATTCTTTGATTGACCTGACAGAGTCCCTGCACTGGGTCAGTCCTCCCATTATAACGTTGATTCTTCTCCTGGGGTTTGGCTGAACCTCGTCACGGATGTCGTCGTCTTCACTATCGAATTCATTCTATTCGTTTTGTCCTTGTGGTGGGGTCATGTCATCAGATACAGATTATGTGTTAACGTTCTGCGTAGGATTAACTTTGTCTCTCCCCCGTGCTCGGCCTCGTTTCTTTGTCTCGCCCCCGTGCTCGGCCTCGTTTCTGGCCGTCGGCTATTTCAGCTGTAATCTCGCCACTACAAAATTTTCCTAAAAGGATATTTGGAGATGCCTGCATTCCTCCGTGGTATGTCCTCTCCATTTTTGGAACTCACAGTAACTTTCCTGGTTTCCCTCCATTGGCGCTGCTTTTTTGTCAGCTACTGCGACTTTGGTGGTCGTCGTGTAAACTCCTTTTGGTTATTCATGAAAATAATTTCGAGTGAAGTGTCGCTTTGGTTCTGCGAGGTGATATGTGGTTGGCTTAGAAACGTTAGGCTCTGTTGGTGCCCGATATGCTTTTTTGCCAAGATGGCCCTTTCTTCCTCGATCTTGATAAAGTGGTTGGCGCGGTGGATCGTGTCTTCGAGGGTCCTAGGTTGGTTTATGAATTTCCTGAGTGCTGCTAGGGCTTTCTCGCTGTCGACGTTTTTCTGAGATGCGATATTCTTGAACCAGTCAAGGAAAGTTTGCAGTGATTCTTTGGGCTCTTGGTCGTGCTAGTCTTTTTGTGATGAACATTGAGTAATGTTTCAAGAAAGCCGCGGAGAGCTGCTAGAAGCTTCCGATAGAGTTCGGTATGAGACTGGAGAACCACCCGAGCGCGACTCCACTAAGGTTCTCGACGAACAGCTGACAGAGTTCGGCATCTTTTTCTTCCTCTGTGAAGTTGGCTCTGCTTGTTGCTATGATCAATGCAGTTAGGTGATTTTGGGGGTCCTCCTTGCCATCGTAGGTAAGGACTTTAAACTTATTGTTATGCCTTATTATCTTGCTTGTTATCCTTCTATTGAATGGGGTTCTTTGTGCTTCCTATAGTATGCGGTCTAGTTCGGGAGCTGAGCTGATCGCACAGTGCATTTGGGAGTTAATTTCTCTGATCTGGGCGTAAATATGGTTCATTTTGCTGGACGTTGGTGGGCAACCGGACTCGTTGTTGGGACACCCTGTCTCAGTGTGCATGGATCGGCATCCTTCTTCTTCGTTATGGCATGTGGGATATCGTCGAACAGCTGGCGATTTATCCGAGGGCGATTCGAAGGGGTTGCCTCGCGCTCTAGCATCTGTGACATTGCCGCACACTTTAGTTTCAGCTCCATTGATTCTTGTTGAAGTCATACCGTTTCCGCCCTCTGCTGATCGAGTGCATGAATTATGGTGGAAAGGGTTAGTTCTTCGTCTTGGTGTTCGTCGGGAATTTTTGCCTTTTCGGGGTTGGATCCTCCCGTTCTTCATTATGTTGATCTTTTTCGTGGTTTTCGTCTTGATCTTCATGGATGTTGGTTGGATCTGGCGTGTTTTCACTGTCATCATAGTTTCGATTGTCACTCATAGGTTGAATGTCTTGTCGTGTCTCAATGGTCTACGTGATTTTGAACTGGTAAACAAGGGTTCCCCACAGACGGCGCCAATTATTGAACTAGTGTTTCAACCTAAGAATGAATTGAAAGAGTTTGCTCTTCTTTGAATTGCTCTTTTTCATGTGTATTCGAATACCCTAATTTTAACCATAGAATCCCCTATTCATAGATACATGATAGAGAATTAGGATAAATCTAGGTTACATAATATTCTCCTAAATATTAGAAAATATTTCTTAACAATATTTGGAATTATCCCTTAAATAAGATATTCAATAATCTACCCAAACCGCATTCACGCCGAGGTATCTCATCTTCAATCAACGACCTCGGTTTGGACTTGTTTTGGCCCAACTCATTCCACTTGGGTCGGGACCCATGACCTCGTAGGTATATCCAAGATCAGACGTGCCGAATCGAATCTCCAACTCGAGTCCTTGATCGAGGTGACAACCTCGTTATCAACAAATATTAATTAAAAGAAAATTTATCAATAATATTACTTTACCGAGTTTTGATTCTAAAAGGACCATGCATTCTCAATATTCTAAAAATATCACAAAATATTACAAAATTAAATTACTTTGAACTTCAAATTAAACATAAAGCTTCAAAACTCAATTTTACTTCTTCAAATATAAACTCTAATTCGTGAACGAGAATACAAATTTTAGTTAAATTTTTAAATTTTAACTTTTATGTTTGTGATATTTTTAAAATGAAATATTTTAACCATTTTTTTTTTTTTTGAAAAACTGAGAATATATAATAGAAAACATATTTATTTTTATCATTGAAATATATTACCAAAATTTTGTATATAGTTCTTATGTTTATAATTTTATATTGCTATATATGTTTAAAGATATTTATGAAAATATATTCTGTCTATTTTATAATTTAGAAGTTTGGTATGGAACAGTGGTTGGAGAACTAATTATAGCTATATACTGTCATTTAGGTTGATCGAATAATTGATATCCAAAAATCAAATAAACCTACTTGAATTCAAATTTGAATTAATTTAAAATTATTTTAATAATATCATAATCTATTATTCAAATAATCAGAATTCAGAATATGAATTGAAATTGAATTGAGTCAAACTAATCAAACTCCACCAAATATAAATAAAACTTTTACTAAATGTATAATACATATACATAAACCTAGTTAAAACATAATTTTTATTTCTTACGAAATTTTGGTAAAAAATTTAATTGAATCCAAAATATACAAATAGATACCAAAACCAAATGATATATATAACTATATTGTATCAAACTAAAATTTTAAGAATCAATCTGAATTCAAACAAAAAATTTATAAATATCCAAGTGAATTCTAAAGTAGTGATTGGTAATTGATGTGGATTTGTATTTCTTGCTGTAGAAAATTGGTTTTCTGAATTATTGTTGTAGCTTTTTTTTTGTAGGATTTTGGCTTTAGAAATCTTGGTTGTAGGTTTTCAAAATAAAATTATGATTGGCAAATATCAATGTTGTAGGCTTTTTTGCTCTGCGGAACCAAAAAGATATTCAAACCTTAAATACTAGTGTTTTGGACTTTTTGTTCTGCATAGCCAAAAATAAATAAAATGAAATATATTGCTTTAGAAATCAAAAATCTTCACATAGTTTGATTGGTGAAAATTTAATGCTTTAAAAATCAATATGGCTCTGCAGAGATTCTAAAACACTTATCAATCACCACCTAAATTTATATCTCTAAATTATATGAGTGCTTATTTTTAGGGTCATTTACACCCAAAAGCAGAAATTTGTAATCCACAAAACATTTATTTCGTAGTCAGTGCCATTTTTTGTCCTTTTATTCTTACAGAAAAACTAACTAAAATGTTTCCCCACAAGAAGGGAAAGGAATATTATTAAAAATTGATGATGAAGTTTTCATCAATAATCGTACATGGGTTTTTGGGTAAAAAGATCATACATGGGTTTATTAAAAGAATGGCCCAAGAAGCTCTGTCTAAGCTCAAACATAAACCCTTACACGATATAGTCTTATTTCAGACATCACTCTTATGATGTGGACAAATTTTTAAAAAACTTTGTAATTAACCTAGAATAGGAAGAACATAGTACAAGGTTAATTACCTCGAGTCTATATGCATAGAACAACTGTGATTCTTGGTCCCGTAATCACTGTTAATAACGCAGATGTTGTCAATCCCCGCTATACAACATGGCAACGCCAAAACAAGCTGATTTCTCAACCTCTCCTTGGATCGATCTCCACTCCGCTCTAATCCCTTGTTGCTCGTGCAACAACAACGCTTGAAGCTTGGACAATTCTGGTTGGTACCTATAGTAAACCAACACGTGGCCTTATCAAACAATTGAAGGAAAATCTCAAGACGCTGAACAAGGATTCCCGATCGATTGATGAGCACATTCAACTCATGCCAACCAAAGCTGATCAATTTGTTCTTTGATAGGCTCAGGATTTTAATCATACACCTAACTGCAGAGAACATATCTAATTAGTATAGACTAGGATCAAATTCTACAGAGACCAGATAGTGCGGCTTTCGGTTCAATAGCGATTCTAGCTAAGACTAATAAAAAGATGTGGTTTTAACTAATATCTAAACAATAACAGTAAACTAAAACGGAGGTAAATCAATTAACTAAGGCGTCAGTCATTAGAGAATTGCACATGTATTCAGGGTTGAAGCTCAAGTTATCATGCATGATTTAATAATGAAAATAGTTCTCAACATGAAACACCTAACTAGATTAGTCTCCTCTCGAGTATTAAGCCCTATGTTTGAATCATCAGATATAAACTCTCGCATGTCTAATAATTCAATCAAGCAATAAATTCATATTCAATTGTTCATAGACATTCAAGACAACACTCTCGCTAAGCAAGAACATCTACTCATCTTGACTAGATCAGATCTCTAAACCAAATTTCCTTACATTTATTAATTTAAAATCAATGAACTAGTTATCTACTCTAATTCATGCACTAAGAACAAGTCTAGACTAAGAACCTAACAATTTCAATCCATTATGTTAAAACCTTAACTATCAAACATGGTTTCCATGGGAAACCCCTTAAACCTAAAAAGGCGACTACTCAAACATAGCAAAGCAATCAAAAATAATTGTAGAAGAAAACATATTCAAAAACTAAATCAATATATTAAAAATAAAAGAGTTCAGAATTGGCATATCGTTGGTAATCATATGATCGCGATGGTTCGCCAATTTCTGGCAACTGGTGTTCTCGATCCCAAGTTAAATGAAACGCACATTTTTCTGATCCCAAAAACTGAACGTCCCATAACAATGACGGAGTTTCGTCCCATCAGTTTATGCAATGTATGTTATAAAATTATATCCAAAGTGCTATGTCATCATCTTAAACATATACTTTCTGATTTGGTCTCTGAGATGCAGTCAACCTTTGTAGCTGGTAGGCTTATTACTGATAACATTCTTCTAGCGCATGAGGCGTTCCATGCCCTAAGATCCAAAACAAGTTGTACGAAAGATTTTATGGCTATAAAGACGGATATGAGTAAAGCATATGATCGAGTTGAATGGAGTTTTCTCAGTGCCACCTTACTCAAAATGGGTTTTGCTGTTAAATGGGTTCATTGGGTTATGACTTGTGTTGAGATTGTCTCGTATCGAGTTATACTGAATGGAAATCCCAAAGGGATGATACAACCAACTCGGGGACTCCGGCAAGGGGATCCTTTATCTCCTTTCTTGTTCATTCTTTGCACAGAGGTGCTTATTGCTAATCTTAAGCAAGCGGAATCTAGAAAGCTCATTCAAGGTATTAAATTTGGTAGGGATTCTCCCCCAATCTCTCATCTGCTTTTCGCTGATGATAGCCTCTTCTTCTGTAAGGCCACTCTAAGCCAAGTGGAGCATGTGGCACAAATTCTCCATCTCTATGGACAGGCCTCGGGTCAATGTATCAATTTTGAAAAATCAACGGTCATTTTTGGTAAGTGCTTCCCGCACTAGGATCGATTATTGCTCCAACATCGATTAGGTATTTATCGATTTGGGGGAACTAGGAATTATTTGGGAATCCCAAAACAACTTCATGGTTCAAAAGCTCAGGTTTTTGCGCATGTTCGAGATTGACTGAATGTCGTATTAATGGTTGGTATGCGAAACTTCTCTCTAAAGGCGGTAAGGAGATCATGATAAAATCGGTAGCACAAGCTTTGATTACTTATGTTATGTCTTATTTCAGTTTACCGAAACAATTACTAAAAAAAATAGATGGTCTCATGGCTGATTTCTGGTGGAGCTCCAGTGGCCAATCTAGAGGTTTACATTGGCTATCGTGGGACCGGATGTGCTTACCTAAGAAGCGGGGTGATTTTGGTTTTAAAGATTTGGAGAAATTTAATCAGGCTCTATTAGCCAAACAGTTGTGGAGACTGCATCAATATCCCAACTCGTTATTGGCTAAAGCATTGCGAGGAAGATACTTTCATGGTAATTCCCCGTTTCAGGCGCCAAAACCAAATAGACCTTCCTATGGCTGGCGAAGTATTTGGAATACAATTCATTGGTTTCAACATGGGTTTCAAAGATTAGTGGGGACAAGTCATAATATTAAGGTATGGTCTGATAACTGGATATCGGGTGCTCGAGCAAGACCACCTATAGCCAGAATTAACATTACCAATTCGGAGATGCGTGTTAATGAGTTATTGGATCCCATTTCTAATGGGTGGATCAAACCGCTGATAGAAGAATTTATTCATCCAAGTGATGTGGCGTCAGTCTTAAGTATTCGACCATCGCGACTAATGGTTGATAATTTTTGCTGGCATTTCACAAAATTTGGACAGTATACGGTAAAATCCGGTTACAAGTTCCTGGTAAATAATGATACCTCCTCTTTAGTTCTTCTTCAGGAACCCTCGATTAACTCGTTAAAGGAGAAAATATGGACTATTAGTTCTCCAGCTAATATGAAATTATTTTTGTGACAAGTATTGTCGGGTGCTGTCCCGAACAATGTACGTTTGGCATCGCGAAAGTTACAGGTGGATCTGCTGTGTCCACAATGTGGTGTTCAGGATGAATCAATAAATCATGTATTATTCACATGTCATTCGGCGCGACAATGCTGGGCCTTAGCTAATATTTCGTTTGAGGATGGGCTGGCTCCCTCACCGCATCTCTTCGAAAATATTCAATATCTCCTGTTGCAAAGCTCATCACCTGAAATATAGGCAAAGCCTTTCAAAATGTTTGTCTCGTTGATTTGGTTTATTTGGAAAGCCCGAAATGCGATGTTATTTTGTGGTAATATTCAAGCTCCACCTGACATAGTGCAACATGCTCAAGTGGAATTTCGGGAATGAGTGTCAACCAATGAACACCAAAACCAGGAGGTACAAAACCAACGGTCTCATGGAAATATTTCCAATATCCGGAATTCGCAACTGTGGTGTCATAATCCAGTAGCGTGCTTCATAGATGGTTCCTAGAAGCAAGGATCTCGTATATGTGGTATTGGTTGGGTTCTACAACTTCAAGGTGGAACAGTGGATATTCTGGGTATGAAAGGCTCAGAGCAATGCCAATCCCCCATTCATACGGAGTTATATGGCTTACTCTGGGCGATGAAGTCGCTTATTTTAAAATGAAGATTTTGTGGTCTTTTTCTGACCGATTCCGTCGAGTTGACACAAATGGCGAAGACACCTATGGAGTGGCCGGAATTTTCAGCGAATTACAAGAATACATCAAGCTTAGAGAGCACTATGGTCATTTCAACTTGATTTATCAAAACCGATCGTCTAACCTTAGAGCTGATCTACTTGCTAGACGATCACGTGAGCGCAATGTTTACTTTTATTTTGTTGGCACTTCTCTTCCTTATTGGTGTGTTGATTCACTTGATGTATTCACATAACTGATAAATAGAGAAGTCGTTCTTTCATGGCAAAAAAAAAAAGTTCAGAATTGTTCTCCAAAATACAAGGTAGGAATTCGTCTCTCTCTCTAAAAGCTTTGAAATCTCAAGTGTGCATTAAAAAGAAAATAAAACTAAGCATAAGGCTTTTGTAGTCAAAAGAAAAAAGAAAATAAAACCAAATAAGGAAAAAAAATCTTGATAAATCTTGAGGGCAATTTCGTAAATTCGACAAACTTCATTATTCTTCTCGAATGCAGGGATCAGTCGATCTGAAATAGGATCGATTGATCTAAAATAAGAACGATAAATCGATATGTTGTTTAAATGGGATCGTTCTATCTAAATAGAGATCGATCAATATGTGTTTCCAGGGGCATTGGATCGATCGATCTCTTCCTATGTGCATCTTGGATCGATCCGTCCGTCTTCATTTTGTCCGTTTGCACCTGAAATCTTCTGAAATTTATCTCTTTTGCTCCATAACGTCCCCAACACCTAGAAACCTGAAAATATGCCAAATATACAAGGAAAACACTCGTATAATGCCAAATAGCCACTATAAATATCCACTATAAGGCATTAAAACCGAGTAATATCAATTCCTTCATACTTAGATCTTCGCTTGTCTTCAAGTAAAGAAAAAATTAAATTTCGAGAAGAGGTTTGAAACTGGATCACACATAAACTCTCAGAATCTCAGTAACCCAAAATTTAGACATCAAAAACCAAAAGACACTAATCCTAGACAACCACTGCAAATTAGACTGTTTACATGTTCCTAATAGTATGATTCCTACTATAAATTTCAAATCAATCAAACTATCAAATCATCTTAACTAGCTCTTTAAATTCAGTTAAGTTCAGATAAGTGCGTTCTCACCTATGGGGTATCGATCAATGCGCTTAAATACGTTTTCTATCAAAGTGCCCATACCAAACAGAGCATCAATCGACTTATGGTCTTGACCTTTTTTCCCCCTTTTCTCACTTTTTTCTTCTTTTTTCTTACTGTTTTCTTTTTTTTCTTCGCATTTTTGCGCTTTTTTCTGTTCATATTCCTTTTTTAGTAGCCGGTTCTGTAGGATGAGGAACAGACTTTGAGGTCCGCTGTTCAATCCTCTTTTTACCACTTTTTTAATTGAATGGAAGGAGAGAAAAGAACCGGATCATACTGAAGAACTTGTCGGTTTTACAGAGAACTTAACAACAAGGTACCTAGATTTCAAAGTATTACCAACACCATAAGCAAGAGAATTTAAGATCAAATTAAGTCATATCTAAATAAAGCGAGCATCAAATCATCAATAATCAAAAAGAATCAATACTTTCAAAAGCATATCAATCAGTCAATTGGGTTCCATATCCACCGCACCAGTTAAATCTAAGTCAGAAGTCAAGTAGAAATTAATGCCAAACTCATACAAGGTTAGTAGTCATCATTGATTTTAGTCATTGTTCCTTCGACTTGACTTGACCCAATTAGACTCATCTAAACAAAAGCAAAAATTTTCATCATAAAGAAAAAACATCAAAATATCATTAGTAACATCATATACCCTCCCCCAGACTTACTTCACACCATCCCGGTGTGAAAATAAATCTAGAAGAACGAATAATGACCTGAATAGAATAAAAGTCTAGAACAAATACAAATAAAATGAAAGAAAATACATGAGTTCAAAGTGAAAAAGAAAAGATACTAATCGATGAAGCGCAATCAGTCCGAGGTATGTCCCGAAATGCCTCCTCTCTCTCTCTCTCTCTCTCTCTNGTGTATCATGCTCATCCTCATCATCGCTATGACCCCTGGGTGTTCTGAAACAGGCGAGTCTCCTCATCCTCGCTACCGCACTCCACATCATCTGAACCATACTATGCGTCCTCTCTGTTGCATTAGCTGTCCACTGAATTGTCTCAGAATCTGTAAAGTCGATACGTCGCGGTGGCAAGTTGGACTCGTTGTAATCCTCATGTAAAATAGGCATACCATCCTTGGGACTGATGTCTCTGCACTGCTGAGTGGATCGCCGACCACGTGTCGGACCTCTAAGAATGCGCAGAGCAGCATGTACAATAGGTGGTCCATCATGTAAGTGCTCAAGTTATGGGAGAAAACATATGTTTTCTACAAAGAGGTGATCCTGGTAATCTTGGGCATGGGCAGGTGAACCGTTCACTCTTATCCAGATAGGGTCTCAAATATATAGACTGGTGGGTTCTTCAACCACTTGGTAGAAGACATATACTTCCAATCATCTAACTTTGTTTCCTTTTACTGAGGAAACAAGTGGAGAGGAATCCCAACATGGCGCAATATAGGAGATACTAGACTACCCATTACCTTTGTCTGAGTCGGGTTCCTCAAGGCATCTAACTTCCTCCCTGCAAGAATCTTGGCGAATAGCCACCCAATATTAGCATCATGTGAATCCTTGTCTTGGTCAGTCTCATAGGCAGCCATTGTGAAATGGTATAGGGCATAGTGGAGGAGCTCGAGAACCTGAGAACTGACCACTCTTGATTCAAACATTCCAGAGTATATGTTGCCCAAAATATTTAAAGAAATGCGAATCTCAAGGTTGTCAACGCAAATGAACTTTGCGCTCCTCGACTCATATTCACAATTTGCAATGACATCCCAAAGATCGTTGGCGCAGTAAAACTTGGGAAACTCTGGTAATTTCCCCCATAGCTCTGAATCTGAAGATTGGACCAAAATCGATCATTGGTATCTTGTAGAGTCGACCAAGGCAAAAAATTGGACCTCAGTCTCAATAATGCGAGGGTTCTGTGGATCCTCACTAACGATGCAGAATGAGGCAAGTAACTGCCTCGCCAGGTCCTTGTAGAGAGGATGAACCTGGAAAGGGAAAGTCCCTAGACCCATCCGATCGAAAATACCACTTACATCATCAGAAACTCCAAGTCTTCCCAAGGTTGAATGATCAGCAAACCTTGTGGGATCCATCTTATTCTGCCACAAAGCATTATAAAACATAGAGTCGAAAGTGTCCCCCTTGTCGGTTATCTTTCGGTTCTTCCATCCTTTGTGGCTCTTGAGTTGGGTAACTCAAAGGTCTAACAAGTAGCTGCTGAATGGTGTATCGGCTGCACAAGGCCAAGGTGCCGGCAAAAGCTCCGGATCGATCACCGTTTTACTACTATAAGCTGTAACTTTTCCTTTCTCATTAGCGGTAAGATCTTGCTTCATGGTGACAAGAGGAGCGACATAGGTGGAACGAGTGGATTGAGGTTGTTGTTACTTGGCAACTCTAGAACGGCTCGCTTTGCTGGTGGCGATCAGTCTTTTATCATCTGAATTGTAGTCTTGCATCTCATCCTTTCTGAAAAGAAAAAGAACTCAAGATAGAGTTAGTAACTTAATCAATTCAAAACAAAAAGAGTAAATGGTTATGCAATGATCGAGAAATGTTAACATAAAAGGTAACAAGAATCATTCACAAAAGAAACCATCAAGAATTCACATTGATCGAGCAATACTAAGTAATCAATTAACAAGAATCACATGTGTAAACTTAGTTCAAGACACCAAATCATCCCAACAATCAAAATTACCATACCAAGAAGTATTAAGAAATGATCAAGCAATACTAATTTAAATTAGTAAGAATCAAGATACTTCAATTAAGAACCAACCAAATCATGATACTAAAAACAATTATATTCACATCATCAAGAAATATGGTTAATGTTGAGCAATGATTTAAGCAATACTAACAAAAAAATTAGCAGGAATCGTGATAAGAACCATTCAAAGAATCAAATAATCAAGTGATGTGATATTGGAAATTGAGATTTAAAATCATGGAAACAAAATCAACACCATCAATCAACCACATTCATCATTAACTAAAGCATAAACGCATCAATTCCTGACAATCAATCCTAATTGAAACCTTCAATCCAAGAGATAAAAACCCAAAATCCCAACTTCATCAATCAAATTCAAACAATCTCAAATCTTCATGCATGTTGCAATTAACCGCAAAGAGAGTATAAAAGCATCCTAAACAATCATTCCAACTCCTAAATCCACAATATCAGAAATCCCTAATCAATTATAAAATTTTCGGAACCTAGGGGTTAGAAAATCAAACACACACCTTATAAAATCTATAAAAGGATTATAAATGGAAAGAGCTCGCGAAATAGTGTGGAATAGAGTAGAGTGTAAATCTTTGAAAACGGACAAGAATCGAATGAGATAGGGCAATGGGTATTTTCAAAGGTTTTGGAGAAAACTTGGATGAAAATAGTGGAGTGGGAGGAGTAATCTCGAGTGGGAGGCAGAAGAAAGGGGAAAATGGGTTCAAATTGAGTAAAAATCGGTTTAGCCTCTAAAATTCAGTTCGATTTAAATGAATTTTCAGTTTACCTGGGTAGGTGATCAATAGATCGATCCCTGCTGATTATGTTTTATCGTTATTTCATTTCGATCGGTCTGATAGATGGACCGATCAATCGATTAAATCATTTTCCCAGTTTATTCGGATCAGTCGGTCTCTATATGGGATCGATCGATCCATTGTCACATATGTTTTTCCTCATTTTGGATCGATCCATCTCCCTTTGGATTGATTGATCGATCCCTTCCTCCGAACTGAACCTGATTTATTCTGAAACACATTGAACTCAAAACTAAAAATCAATAGGTTAGTAACCTAAAACTAGACTTACTAAAAAAAAA
>OVBE01002611.1:0-29889 GCA_900406425.1 Iberis pinnata
TGTTGATTACGGGTTTCGAAGAAAATAAAAAAATTGCAGAAGATTAGATGACACTATCTAAGAGTTATATAATAAATTAGCAAAGGAAATCTTCTTTTTAGTAGAAATTTCGCTAAGTAAAAAAAAATTAAAAAGGAAATGTCAAAATAATAAGTAAGTTTTCGCGGGATCAGGTACCGTTTCATAAAATCTCAAAATAACACTTATTATCCGCTATTAAAAATGTTGGCAACCTCGCGACGTCTACGATAGTACTCCAGTAATTCGCGCTATCGTGGAGTGCTATCAATACTACTTTTTCTTGTAGTGAATTTTTCTGATTCTTCTCCCATTTCATCTAATTTCTTATCTCATTTATGTTTTATTGAGAATTAGAGATTCTCAACTTATCAAAATCTTATTAATTGAATACTTTATTACATCATACTTGTTTTTTTACAAGTTTCATATTTATTAATAATTATAATTATAATTATCTAATCGTATTTCTCTTTTCTTGCTCCACCTTTCTAATCATCACTTTCTTTTCCTCTCGTGTCTTTTCCCTGCGGAAGATATATGTGTTCGACCCATTCTTAAATTCTAGTCTCCGTTAATTTATCGTTGTTCTTCCAACTAAATGTCATGCCGGTGAGTTTATGGTTCCTCAGATTTCTTGTTTGCATTATGAGTCGTTTCCTTGTGTTTGTCATGTTGATTAGTTGTCTTTTTTTTTTTTTTTTTTTTGNCCGTTTTCAACATTGTTTGTTTAAGGGATGGTTGTAAAATATTTTAAAAAATGTATGTTCTACTTTGAAGCTCTAGATGATAACGTCATCTTCCATTATCTATCCAGTTGTAGTCTGCTTACAATGGTTAATACTCAATATCTCATTCAATGGGAGGATGATATATATTTGTGCTGTTTTCATACTTCCTTATGGATTTTTATGGACACTTTTACGGGAATATGAGTAATTCATTTGATTAATAGTATTTTCTTTAAGGAAAATGACTTTAATTTTTTCTAATTGCAGAAAGCATAAAGTCGATATTGGAACAATCGGTTATGTAAATCATGTGAAACTACGTACGTCAATGGCTACACTCACAACGGTGTCTTCTATACTTTTTTTTAGATTGTTTTTTGAAAAGGGCAAAGCTACAAGGTATTGGGTTTGTTGAATTTTCTAAAGCTCACAAAGAGAAGACAAGAATAAGAGAGGAATTACAATTGCTACAATTTGTGTTTTATCATTATTCTTCAAGTTAATAAGTTTACCTAAAGTATTAGTTTGATCTCATGTTAGAACAGATAGCATGATATGAATGAATTGCACAATAAACATAATCTTTATGCTGAGGTGGTGAGAGACGACGGTTTCTCAGATTTAAGTGAAGAAAATTTTGTTACAAAGGCGAATAGAGGAAATGGTGGTGACGTTATTGTGAGGGAACGATAGAAACATTGATTAAAATTAGGTGAGTGAATTGTGTGGGATTGGCTTCATTTATGCAAGTGAGTTTTGGATAGTTTGTGGATATTAAGGTCCATGTAAATCGTTGGTGAGAGTATAGATTTAAATGTTGAAGTGTCATCATTTTATCACACATAAGATGAGTGATATACATATATATATATATATGTGTGTATCTATATATATATATATGTATATATCTACTTAAATGTAAATTAACAATCATTTTAGATATATGTTCAGTTTATTCAACTTGACGGAATTTTTCGAAACGCAGGTGTTACAAAATTTTATGGCAATTTTCTTGTAGATTCAAGTTTTTTTTGTTGTAAATTTAGGAACAAAGTTGTACACGCGTGTCCAATAAATTTATCTAATGGGATTTAATAATTTTTAATAATTTTTCGTTAAACAAAAGTGGCGAAAGATCTCAAACTATTCTTATGAATATCTAAAATTATTGTTATGAATATATTCATGGCAGAATTAGAAAAAAAAGTATTTTTTTCTTTATGTTTGTGGAACTAGATTTTTATTACATATGTTTATAGAATTAAATTTGTTTTTATTTTATTTTACCCTTCATAGTATATATATATATATATATATATATATAATACAAATATTCATTATTTATTCATAGAATGATCGTTCTAGAATGGATTGATCATTCTAACTTTCTATTACAAAATAATGAAAAAAAAAATTTAAATGTGAATATTCAAAAATTATTACTATTCTATACAGAGTATTTTCTAGTTACCTAGGTAATATATTCCCTAATAAGTGGTCAAGAAAGAAACAATAAAAAATTATTTCTAGAACACGTTAGAATATATTTTTTTAGGAAACGTCGTCTTTCTAAAATCAGAGATCGATATGATCAAAACATTATTATTATTTTTTCACAAAAGCCACATCGAATCCAAGAGTTCATCTTAGGTAAATAGAAGAAGATGAAAATAACAGTTCACAAAGTCGCTTATGTGATAGGTAAACAAGTAATATGTAATTTATGTGATAAAAATACTAACAAACTCGCAAAGCCCGTACTTTTATTCATTTTCTGGTCTAACATTAACAAACAATAAAAAAAATTCACATATAAGATGTTAACTTTGATCATATACGTGATATTTAGGTATTTGGATTTTGATAATAGATTCTTATGTATATATGTTTAGAGAAAAACTTACATATGAAATGAGAATAAAGAAATGTTGTTTAAAATTTTACAGATTCAAAGATCTAGTTAATATATTATAGAGGTATTTTTAGATAAGGATAAGAATAGGGTATTTTAGGCATAACTTTAAAAAATATTGAAAATTTAATCCCACAAATACTGGAAAAATAAAAAATTAGCAAATTCTCTATATCTTTTTTTTTCTCTTGTTATTTTTTTCATATATCCCTTAAGAATATATTTTTTTTTTATGAGATAAATACTGAAAATAGCTTAATGTTAACTTAGTTACATTCTTCTCGAACATGAAAAAGATACAAAACTATTAACCAGACCTCTTTGAGAAGGAGAAAGAATGTGCACAGTCACAAGAAAAGTGACATAGGCTCCAATTATACCAGTGGATCAAATAGTGCATGTAAGAATAAATAGAGGGATGGTGCGGTAGAAATGTGGTTTGTGCAGAAATCGAAACAAGTGGGGTTCATAAAACATAAGAGGTACAAGATTACTTTTGAATGGTAACAAAAATCGATATAAAAAATAATTGAATAGTTGAGATAACATAAATAAATAGTATAAATTTATTATTAGTATATGTTTGATTAAATTTTTAACAAACATTTTATATGTTTTATCAAATATTTTATATGTTTTAAGAAAATTAATTTTAATATCTATCTATAAATTATTCAAATAAAAATAAATATTAAAAGTTTAAAATTATAAATTATAAATACATAGATGTTTTTGTTTTATAATAATTAGTTGTACTACATAGGTCTGAGCGTCACATATTCGTTTTGGTTTGGTACAATTATTTCGAGTTTTGGGTAATTTTAATTTAAAAGGAAATTATTTTAACTAATATTGTGTACTTAAAATATATTTTGCTTTATTATTTGTATATGTAAATTTGTTTTTGGTGAATTTTTGTTTAATTTTCAAAATGTTGTTCGCTTTGAATTTTGTTCTGGTTATTCATATAATATATTTTTACATTCATCTAAGTAATTTAATAGTTCGGTTCGGGTTCGGAATCAAATATTTTATTTCGGCTCGATCCAATATTTAGATATTGATTACTTTATTCACTCTTAGTATTGTCATTTAATATCAAATTTTGACAAAAACGCTAAAAAAAAAAAAAAAATATCTATTATGGTGACTAACTTACAATATATAAATAACGCACCTCAACCACGCTTTTAACTACGCTTCCATTCACTACCATAGTAACCAATAATGGTAGATAGGAAGAAGAACTACACATATGTGACACAACACCGATTTTAACATATTAAAATTAGAATATGAAAAAGTATGATTAGGGCTTTATAACTTATTGGATATCCTATCATCAAAAACTATAAAATAAAAAAGAAAAAAAAACTTATTGGATATCCCAATAAGATTATTAAGCTTATTGTTATTATTCTTTTATAGTTCTCTGAAAAAAGTTATCATTTTAATATTAAAACAAATTTTATATATTAAAGATCTTTATGTAAAATTAATTCCAAAATTTTTTATATATTTACGGTTCTATGAATAGGTTTTCAGATGTCGATCCAACCTTTAAGATACCTGGGGGGAAATATACACAATTAAACTTGTATGTATTTTCTATCTTTGTTGTTAGAAGCGGTGAAATCAAGTTGGTAAAAGGATAGACACTTGTATGTTGATTTCGAGATAAAATGATTTGGTGCTGCAATTCACCTCGTCAACCTCTGTATTTCTTAGGTGTTTTTGGGTAATGACATCTTGAGCAATAGTCACATGTGCTATCGGATCAGATTTCCCTTGTAAATGGGGATTTCGATATTTCTTAGGTTCCTTACTTGGACACCGACGATGTGTAGAGCAAACAGTTAGGTCTCCTTTATTATCCAATCAATTTCAAGAGCTAAGCTGGTTGCCCGGAGAACCTTCGATTTCACCTTTCTCAACGCCTCATCGATAGAAGCTTTCATATCCCGGATAGAGTCCTACGTGCATGGTCTTGATTGATGTTCCTTCATGTAATTTTTCATCTACATCTCGCATTAAAGGTTAAGGTTATTAATGTCATTTATGTCTTCAACCCAGAGGTTTGTTTTTCCACGTTCGTTAGTGAAGCA
Source organism: Iberis pinnata (assembly GCA_900406425.1). Lineage (NCBI taxonomy): Eukaryota > Viridiplantae > Streptophyta > Magnoliopsida > Brassicales > Brassicaceae > Iberis > Iberis pinnata. The sequence goes on from OVBE01002611.1 coordinate 4,767, forward strand.
TCGTGTTCTCCTTCAAGTGAAATGGTGTCTTGAAGATGTTGACACATAGCGATTCCTCACTTGTTTTTAGCTCATGGGTGTTCGGGTAATTCACTATTGGTTCTAACCAACAATAGTAGGTTGGAGAAGTTAAGCATGGGTTATGCATTTTTCTGTAGTCGAGTTTTGATGTCTCACAAAAGGAAGAGGTCTTCGGCTTGCTTCCATTGCCATATCAAGCGGTTGTTGAGTCCCTTCAGATGTTATGAAGCCTATTTTCTCAATAGATCCTACTAGTTTTGTTCTATACTTCATCCTACAAGTCCTTCAAATTTTATTTTATTTTTTCAATTGATCAATTAGAATAGTGTTCATTATGTTATTGAAGATGATTATGATGCAGTAGATGATAATTCCAATATCGAAATCCCATAAATTATTATTTTTGTGCATGTTGTGATACTCGTCACATCTCCGATTCTCGCCATTACCATTGCATCTGCTATCTTTTCAACACCAAAATCTCATACTTGGCATTCTTAATGGTCCCCATTTTAACTTTCGCTTGAATAATAAAAAAAACCATTTTGGACTTAAGAACACGAGATAACATAATATTGCATTTCATTTCATGCAACTTATTTATTTACACAAGCTTTTACATGTTTACAACATGTAACGTTAGAAACACCTCTCATATTTAGATTCATTATATTTATTAGTTTTTATATATTATATTATATTATTTCACATATATTACATTGTTATATTGTAGAGTATACCTTGTTCATTTGAGTAATTAGGCAGCAATTTCGTTATTATGAAATGCTGCTAGTGGAGTATTTTCATCATCAGGATTCTTCATTACAATACCACATCTACTATTTTTATCAGCTTCCGTCCCTAAGCATATAGTAATACATACTGAAGCACCATTCTTTTCAAATGTCGCCATACCACAAAGAACACATTCAGCACATGATGCATTCTTCTTCTCAGTTTCCATCACACCATGCTGAGAACGCCCAAGACACCACGCACACTTTTTCTCAATTGCCATCTCTGCACTTGTTTTCCCATATACTTGACCAAATATTTCTTTCCATTGAATAGTAGTTCCAGAGAAACCTGTTTTGAGCCTATGACTTTCGATGGTGCATGTATCATCATGTTGTAGGATATTTCCAAATATATTTACCATATCCTTGTAGTAAGCGGAAGGGTTTAACTGATGTGTGTGCCAGATTAAATCAATATCTTTAGTCGGAACACTTTGTATTTCTAGCGACTTTTCACGGTTTCTCTTGGTCAGGTAGAGAAATGCTTTGTATCTACCAATAGCTTCTTTCAAAATAATATCACTGTCAACATGGGCCCTTGAAACCTGTAGAAAAAAATACACCCAAAGCTATTATTAGATATAATTTCTTATATATTCTAAATTATTTCCAAAAACTTTCCATTGTAGATAATTGAAAACAACCCAAATCAAATATAAAAAATATTCAAAAACCATATAAATAAATGATGTAAATATATTCATACTTTCAAAGTTATAAAACACATATATATATATATATATATAATTAAATTTAAGGCGCTTATTTACTGTTACCGTGCCGTAAAATGAGCTTTGCCGCTTGACAGCGGAAACAAGATCATAGGAGGTACAATTCTCGAGAGCTGAGAAATCCTCTATCTTTGAAATTTCCTTATCCAAATCAAGGACATAAGGCTCCATTGGATATAATTTCTTCCATAGGTTCTCAGTTTTTAATTTCCAAGTTTCATTTGTAGAATATACAAAGCCATAATTGTCCAGAACTCTCCCATATAGTTGTTCACAATCAGACTTGTACATAACCTGGATAATTAACAAAATCATGAGCTATACATACGTCCAACAAATTTTTTAGCTTGCAGATATAAAATTAATAACAAAAGCATATATGGATTTACCGGATTAAGCATGTGGCAATGCCAAATCCATTCACAGTCAAGTGGAGGGACTAATTGTTCTTCAGAGATCATAAAATATTCAGCATATTTAGCAAGCAAAGGAAGCCAATAAGCATTGTACCTAAACAAAAATTCACCAACTTACTCAAATTTGAAAGTTTTGAAAACATGAGAAAAATTGTAACTTCGAGTCCTAGGGTCTAAAAGTTATATATACCAACTATCTCTATTTGCTACTTTGATTTGATTTATTTCAAAAGTGGTTGTATAAAAGTTATCTTCCACTAATTTAAATTTTGCTCTTCAATAAAGGTTACATAGAATTTACTGTCTATGAAAACCTTGTATATTTCTTTTTTATTTCACGAGTAAAAGTTTTGTTTTGTTCAACACTTTTATATTCTTTTTAAAAAATGGATACATTGTATGATACAAAATGATATGGTGGTTTGTTTACCTGTAGACTGCTCTTTCAATCACAGGACCATCGTATAGCCGCTGGTTTTGATCAACAACTTTGAGGAAGTGAAGATGTTGCTTGGCTGCAGCAAATAGGTCAACACTAATCTCAATTTTTTGTGCTTTAATCCACTCTAAACTTTGCATCATTTTTTCCTCCATTAGAATTTTCACCTGCAAAAGTACGACCAATTCTCTAAGTTAGATAATTTTGCTGATGGATTGATGAGAATTTATTCCCAATAAAAAAATAAAAAACACAAATAGTTTGAAGAAAACATATATGATAACACAACAAGTTATCACAAAGTGAAAGTTTCTCTGGAGGATGAACGAGAAGAATTCAAACTATGTACCTCTAGAGATTTTTTTCTAACAAAGAAATTAATTGTGGTTTGAAAGAGGACTTCAAATGATCCAATTTATAGCATTTTCTATACGAAAACATGATAATGATATTAGGAAGATCTAGATGTTTTAAATTCAATAAAGAGGAAACAATCTCATAATCATTATCTCTTAAAGCATAATATTAAATGAAGATTCAATAGAATGGAAAAAGTTGCTCCGAAATAATCTTTTAATAATTAATGTTACATAATATATTGTTTTCTCTTAATTTATCATTTGTATAAGAAAAGTAATTATTTTCAATTATCTTTTTCCATAAAACATGTAGGGGGTGTTATTCAATGTATGACTTAAAATCAATTTCATTGGATTCTAAAGTAGGTTAAAATAAATCCATTTAAAAGTGATTATTATGGATTCTAATATATAAATTTACTAATCCATATGAGTTGATTTATGTTTTTCCAATAGATTTGAATTTGTTTACTAATGATTTTAACTCCATTTTATTTGATTCTTATGTATAATTCTTATGGACGTTTTTTTCTACTAAATTTTGTTAGATAAAAAAATTAAAAGGCAAATAAATATAATTGAAGATAAATACATTCTAAAATATTTATAAAACCAACAAAAAATATCTTTATAAACATTAAAGAAAACACTTAAAATAATGTTTATTCCATACTTGTTTCGATCCATTCTAATCTTTCTTCCACATACATACTGATAAAAATGTCTATTGTGTGGCAGTATCTTGAACTCTGGCCAACAATCATCAAAAATATAGCAAGCATCTCTTCAACACACATATGTGTTGTGTTTTTCAGACCTGTCAATTCTGTGATAAGATAACATAACTCAACAAACACATCAGGATACATACAATATAGTTGTCGGAAGCGGAGAAGATCCTCTTTCAAAACTTTTTGTATATAGGTATGTCTTTCTCTAGTGATTTTTCGTCGAATATGACGTTCAATTTGAGTTTCATATGCAACCAAAACTACCACAAGCATTAATAACATAATAGAAGAATCAAAATCATCGTCCTCGTTAAAATTTGTTTCAACCATTGAAAAGTCAACAAATAAAATATTTTCATCAAAACATAGATAAAAACAGAGAAATACTGGTATTTTTCTTTAAATAGAGCACTAAAGTCCACATCTTTTATTTTCTTAGTCATTCCATTCAATGAACATCAATTGACAAAGAAAAATAATAATGCATATGTCCAAACACACATGTTGCATGTACATACACATATATGTGCGTATAAATATTTTACCAAGCTTATGCAATCTCTTTTTCTCTCACTCAATATTTATGAACCTCTGTAAAAAAATCAGATTTTAATTAGAAAGTTTATAGCTTCTTCCAATCGGTTAAAATTGTTCTTCCAATATCCTAGTTTGGGATATAAAATGATAAAACTCTCATCTTTTACTTATTAATTAAAATGTTAAAATGATAATCAACTACATCTAATTTCATAACTCTTACCAAAATTGAAAGAAAGCTCACTATTATCTCACAAATCAACCAGAACTTTCACTTGTAAAATCACTTGATTAAAGAGAATATGAGATCACTTGATTCTAGCTTTTTAAAATTACTTGTAAAATTAAAATCACTTAATTTTTACAACTCAAATCCTATTAAAATCTGTCAATTTTGAATAACAGTGGATTTTAATTCCTTATTTCAAATCCTTGATTGAATAACACTAGATTCTAAAATTCATAAATAACAAGATTTTAAATCCATAAACGAATAACACAAGATTTCAAAATCTATTAATGAATGAATTTTAAATACAAGAATCAATAGCATTCGATTTTAAAAGTAGGATTTTAAATCCACTATTGAATAACACTGGATTATAAATAAATTGGAATTGATCTGAAATCATAGGTTGAATAATACCCCCTAATAGAAAATAGATATAACTTGAATGGTAACTAACTGACAGTTTATAAATAACGTTTTTACTACGTTTCCATTCACTATCATCATAGTAATCAAGAATGATGAAGAGAAAAAACAACTACACATATACACAGCACCAATATTAACATATTAAAATTCGAATATGAAAAATTATGGATAAAACTTTATAACTTATTAGATACCCTATCATCAAAAAAATTTTATAAAAAAACTTATTGGATACCCCAATAAAATTATTGGGCTTATTCTTATTATAAATATTTTTATTTATATTTTTCGCTTATAATTCTCTTATAAAAATTTATCTCTTTAATATCAAAAACAATACTATATATATTAAGGATCCTTATATAAATTTGTATCTAGCTTTTTTTTCTTATTATATGAATAGTTTTTCTAATTTATTCATATTACATCAAATATGAATTAGAACATTTTTATTAGCTCATGTATGAATATAATATATTTAAATAATTAAAATATGAAATATAACTAAATTATGAGTAGCTTAACATTTGATTATGCAGATCTTAATGTTATAATAACGTTAATGATTATAAATATTTGTTTTGAATTTGTATAACCTAAATTTCAACTTAACCAGTTTTTGAGGTAATGGACTTGAAGATATCTTAAACTTTTGAATGGATGAGATTTTTCTCAACTGGAAAAAACTCTATTTACCTCATAATGGATGAACCTAGAGCTTTCTCCACTATAGGAGGGTGATCTGGTCCATTCAAAAGTTTAAGATGTGTGCAAATCCATTATTGGTTAAGTTGAAATTTAGGTTATCCAAATCCAAAACAAATATTTATAATCATTAATGTTATAATGGATGAATCCAAATAATTAAGGATCGTTGGCCGGTGAGATGTCTCTTTTTGGACTTGGTCTTGTTAATTTATTTTTTTAATTTAATTTAATTTAATTTAATTTTTGATTCATATTTAAATTTATTTTACTAATTTATTTTTATTAAAATTTAATTTTGATTTATTATTTTAAAATTTAATTTATATTTTCAGTTTTTATTATAATTTCGATCATAATTAATTTTGAATTGAATTGAAAAAAAAATCTAAAAATTATTTCTAATCTTGAATTTTAGTAATAATTTAAATAACTAATAATTTTAAAATGAATTAAAATTAATGTTTAGTTTCAATTTTAGAATTTTAATTTTAATTTTGATTACAATTAATTTTATATTGAACTAAAATTAAAATTTAATTAATAATATATATTTTTCTAAAATGAAAATCCGATGGCTTTTCTAATAATTAAACTCTTCAAAGACTATCCGAAATTTCTATGGATTATTGATAAAAGAAAAATTTATGATGAGTTAAAACCGATGATATTTTCGTCATCGGAATTATCATATTTTCTTATAGAGTTTTCCTTAAACAAATATGCACATACAAATTTAAAACGATTGATAATAATATCTTTTTTAGAATGATTAACAAATCGTCATAAATATATTTTACAGTTAATTTGTATTTGGAACTAAAAGATATTGTTATGAAAATCTTCTTTTTATCGTTATTTTTACTGTTAAGAATATTAACTTTGTTTTTTTTTTTTAACAGATAAATACAGACAATATATTAAAATAATTTGAAGATAGTAATTATCTCGGAATATATTTTAAATATAATTCCTTATATTTCTAACCTAAACAAGTTTTGTAACCTTCTATATATATGACCCGAGGAATTGGTGCATCAATTTGTTTATACACACAAACAAAAGACAATGAGGAGCTCCATCATCCTATTGGGACTAGCTTTCCTCTGCCTCGTCGCTTTTCCGACCACAATCGTCGGAAAAAACCTAAGATTCTGGCCAAAACCCGTCGAAGGATGGCCAAATCCTTCCGAAATCTCCAGCAACGGTATGTTTATGAGTTCTGCTGCCCATAAATTCAACTTTGGAGACTCCAAAGTCATGAGATGTACTTATAGCAACGGACCTGGTCCTGCTATTTCTATCTCTCCGTCTACTCCGTCGTATACACCTACACCGTCTCTTCCAACACCTTCTCCTCCGCCTCCAACTCCTAAGAAGTCTCCTCCTCCTCCAACCCCTTCTCCACCGCCTCCAACTCCTAAGAAGTCTCCACCGCCTCCAACTCCTAAGAAGTCTCCTCCACCTCCAACCCCTTCTCCTCCGCCTCCAACTCCTAAGAAGTCTCCGCCGCCTCCAACACCTTCTCCTCCGCCTCCAACTCCCAAGAAGTCTCCATCTCCGCCGCCTCCAACACCATCTACTCCGGCGCTTACACCGCTTATTTTAACTCCACCAACACCATCTCCTCCCAAAACGTCTCCAACAACACCAAAACCGTCTCTTCAGCCACCGAGTCCTTCAACTCCTAGTGTGCCATCAAATCATCATCATGAGAATGAGTATCCGTGGGTACACTTTGGTAGTTGCATAAGAAACATGGGGGATGTAACAAGGTGTAGGTTACAGATGGAGTTCAGTTACTTCACGAGGAGCTTTCAAGTTAGCAAAGATTGTTGTGATCTTGTTGTCAACATGAAGAATGATTGCGAAGACGTTATTTGGGGATACTTCACTGATCCTTACTTTGTTCCTCTTGTTCGTTTCACTTGTCATGTTTCCTACTAGTTTAGTTCTTTTTCTTTATTATTTTCATTCTTTCTTTTTTTTTTAGAGTTCGTTTACTCATGCAAATTTGTTAGTCGTCTATATCTTATGGACTCCTCCTTAATTAATGAATAAAAATGGCTTTTAATTCTTTCCAATATTCTTCATTGCTTGGTTTGTGTTGCAGTTACAAATTCCAATAAAGAAACTCCATTATTTTGCACGTCAAAGATCGTTTGGGAAGAAAACTGTTATATCACATCGATTTCAATGCAATCTTTTTTGGTATATCTGTTATACTTTCATGCGAAACAAAAGAGTGTGATCAGATCTTCTTGTTGGATTTAGTCAAATATTCTGGGAGATAATTAATTACCAGACGGAATGAATAACAATTTTTCCTATTTGATTGTGATTTATTATTTTAAATTTTTATTATTATTTCAATTTTTACATTGATATTTTATTATTGCATGGCGGAATACCTTCTGTTGTTTCTTATTTATTTAAATTTAAGATATTATTCTTAACCAACATATACTATTTTTCCAAGTACTTATATTTAAGTAGAAAGCTTTTTTTAAAGTATGCAGTTTTGTGTTGCTGGCCATCAGCTTTTGCTTTCAAATTATAGATAGTTTCGAAACCTCCGTAGGATGATATGACTTAAACCCCAATTATTTACTTGTTTGTTCACATATTATGTGCTGGATATTTTATCTTATTTATTTGATTTTATCTTAAACTCTAAAAAGTAGTATTAAGTCCAAAAGGAAATCAAATAAATAAAGATATTTACCTAAAGTTTTTTATTTTATTTTTTTGTAACAAATTAAACACGTAATTTAATATGCTTAAAAAAGAATGCATATGACATTATCTCAACGTACTTAAATGATTCGGAAAGATATTCGATATTTATATTATTATTCATTAGTTTTCTGTTCGGATTTTTCTTTGTTAAAATATTTAGTTGCACTAATAATCTTGACGTGATTTTAAATAAAAATCTTATTATTGGTAATTATCACGAGATAATAGGATGTAACAAAACAGTTTTTGTAGAGATAATTGCTACAAAGATATTCGTATCACGAATATACAAATTCCATCCTAATCATCTATTTTTACAATTCTTTTTATTAAAAAAAAAAATTCTATATAAACAGATACATCCTCATTCATTGATCTTAATACCCTTAAAGAAATACTCATAGCTTACATCGCCACAACCATCATGATGAAGAGCCTGATTGTGATCGTAGCTCTCCTATGTCTCTTCTCTCTGCCAAATCCGACCGTGGGATTACAAAAAAAGTGGCCTCACCCGTCGGATCTAGCAAACCACAATGGCAAGTTTGGCGAGTCTAAACCTAGTTGGGCTTGCTCCTCTTCAGGAGGTGATCCTAATTCACCTCCTAGCTCCAACATCCCTGCACTTCCCAATATTCCGGGCATCCCACAAATACCAGCCATCCCTAGTATACCTCAAATACCAGGTATTCCCCAAATACCTCAAATACCAGGTATCCCTCAAATACCCCAAATACCAAATATCCCACAAATACCTCAAATACCAGGAATCCCTGGATTTCCAGCACCGCCGTTTGAGTCTATTCTTGTGTCACAATCTGGTGAGTTAAAGAGATGTTTGAGCGGAGATAAGTCGAAAGTTGGGGAGAAGTGTTTCTCGCAGGTATTTTCGAGTTGGGCAGAGAGTGATTTCTCTTTGGACAAAGAGTGTTGTGATATCGTCATGAATATGGACAAGAAGTGTAATGGCCATCTTCACATGATGTTTAAAAGCCATTTTTTTACTCCTCTTCTTCAATACTCTTGTCACATCAAGCACGTCAAGAAGAATTAATTTTTTTTTTCTTTTTCTTAAGGTTTATGTTAGGGTTTTGTTTTGTTTATTTCTCATGGATTATCTTTTGATTTGTTCCTTGTTTAATTAATAAAATATTATTTTTTAATTTTGTTAGTTTTTTATTTTGGTATGAAATTTTGTTAAGTTTATCTTCACCTACGAATATATTTCCATTGTTTGTCGCCGTTTTTTTCTAACAAATAAAAACAGTTTCTTTCCTAACATCGAGCCCGTATTGGTTAAAAGTGTATAAAGTTTCGTGGGCTTTTAAATGGGCCACCCGTAAGGTATAAAACCTGCACAACTACATTTATAATTTTAAAGTTTTCAACACAATATCTATTATATATTGTATTAGTATATTTCAGAAATATAAAAATTGTTGTAATTTCTGCCTATATGTTTTCATATTTGAAATAAATACAAACAATGAATGAACTCAAAAGTAATTGTGTAAAGAAACTACATGCAGATTGGCTGTAAGCAAATTAATTTGAATAGTATAGTTTTTAGTTTTTAGAATGATTGATATATTGCAAGAATATAAACATATTTAAAATGAATTTGTTAATTCCAATCACAGCGTACTGACCAACTGCTTGGGGACCTCTTTGAATTAATGCGAGAGAAGTCACAGCTCTTTTTTTTTCCTAAGGAGAATATGATGAGAATGACTAGACATATTTATATTATGTTAGTCGAATAAGGTTATTTTATAAAAGGGTAAATAAGGTTTAAACAAGCGCTCTAAAGCAATATACGGTATAGAACCATATAGATTAGTACATATTCAATTTCATATTATTTACTACATTTTAAAACGAACAAAATATTCCAAACTGATAAGCATATTAATAAATTAATACTATTTAACAGTAATACTGTTAAATTTTATTTATTTATTTTATAAAATAATTATACGATGAATTTTACTCATTTTATTCAGTAGAAGAATAACAATATAGAAATAGAATGACGAGTAAATTTATTCATGAAATAATTTCACCTACGTTGGAAATAAGATGAAATTGAAGCAACTTTAATTCCAAAATAATTCATTTTTAGAATTAAAAAGTTAATAGGGTTAGAGATCTATACTTTTAAGACAAGTAGTATGTTTACGTTTGAACGAATTATGTGCTAAGTGCACCTTCGAGTGTTGTGTTGTGTTGTGTTGTGTCTATACAAGATTCTACAAAAACTCCTACCAACGCTCTGTTTCATTTCTCTCTTCAAATGGACTCATCTGCCATATAAACTTTAGTATTAACCAACACGGAAGACATGCTACTATCAGTGTATCACATGTGGCTTTTCCACCTTTGAGTGTCCTTCCTCTTTTTGAAGTTACACTTACTGCTTAAGTTTCTTGTAAAATTTTGGATCAACAAGATCCTATAATAACTACTGAGGCCATATCAACTATCTCCACTTCAATGTTCAATGGAGATTTCCAATGCTATCATTACCTCCAAGACACCAACAAATTACTATATATGCTATTGTGATTAAGAGGATCAGACTTGTCTTAATAATTTATCAAAAGTACTTCAGTAATTGTCCTTATAAATAATAAATTGGATTTGGTATCTGTTTTTGCTTCAACAAGTGTGAACTACGAAGATACAAAGTTGGAGGTTCAAAAAAATTTGTCTACCTTATGAAGAACAAAGAAGATCCCTTGCGAAATTTTTTTTGCAGGATGTTGAGCGATCACGTGGTGGAAAACCACTAAAATCCTATTAAGAACTTCAAGACATGGATTAAATAACAGTTGGTAGAAAAGGTAAGTGAAAACGAGGAGGTAGTCGTGAATGTGGTCCAACCAGGTTCACCTCCGAAGCATTCTCCCATCCACCCTCTCCAAAATTTACTTTCATCAAATCTTTGGTTGAACTTTTTTGCTCTACTTATATGGCTTGTTATGCTTTCAATTTATTTACAAACTAGACGAAACTCTTCCTCAAATTTTTATTTCTTCTCTAACATTTAAATACAAAAGCCCTTAACAAAAAAGTATGTTTGTATTCTCTCGGATATGAGCCTAGAAAGGAGAAGAAAACCTTTTAAATTTATGAATTGCTTACTTCAGAATGAAGAGTTCATCATGCTAATTAAGCACTTATGGCCCACTCTACTTTTTACAGGCACAATGATGTTTGTATTCTCCAAAAAACTCAAATGGCTGAAGAACATAATAAGAGACTTCTAAAAAAGGAATCTATCCAACATTGAGCAATGAGTAGCAGAGGCACAAGATACAATGACAGAACTCCAGAGTCAACTGATTTGCCACCCTACTCTGGATCTGATCAGAAAAGAGAGATCCGTTCATTCACGATGGAAAACCCTAGCAAGAGCAGAAACATCATACCTAATGCAGCGATCACAGACAAGATGGATAAATGAAGGATACGCAAACTCTGTTTTCTTTCATAGTTCTATAAAATCTAGAAATTCTGTTAATTCTATCTATATCCTTGAGGATGAATCAGGTCATCTCTAATCTGACCCATCAAAGATAGCTAATATTGATGTGGATTTTTTCAGGAACTCTATTGGGATCGCCCCTTCTCCGACAAATGCTAGCCTAAGGGTTCTCGCGTCTACAATCGCAAACAAGTGCTCCACCACTGACCAGTCATTGTTAGAAGCGCCCTACACACCCCAATAAATCAAAGATGCATTCAATCAACTCCCTCGTAACAAGGCTCTTGGGCTGGACGGTTACAAGGTAGAATTTTTCAAAACCAACTGGGAAACTGTGGGAACAGACCTAATTAACGCGGCTCTCGAATTCTTCCACTCTGACAGATTGTTATCTCATTGGAACTCCACCTCCCTCCCCTTAATACCAAAGAAACCCAATGCAACTGTGACAAGTGACTTCCGACCAATATCATGTTGCAACATTGTGTACAAATTGACTCCAGAGTGGTGGCAAACCGGCTCAGAACTGTGATTTCACATATGATTTTGAGCAACCAGTCCGCGTTTGGGCCCGGTAGATTGCTCCTAGAAAACGTGCTTTTAGCCACTAAGCTAGTTGATGGATATAAAAGGCAATCCGGACCACTAAGAGGAATGTTAAAAATCGACTTGCGCAAAGCTTTTGACACCGTTAAATGGGATTATGTCATCCTCACACTCCAGGCAATGCAGTTCCCACAATCTTTCATTAGGCTAATCAAAAGCTGCATCTCCACTACAACCTTCTCTGTATCTCTAAACGGTGAACTTCATGGATATTTCAAAGGGAATAAAGGACTAAGACAAGGAGACGCGCTCTCATCATTCGCCTTTTTCTTATCCTTAGAGCCACTCTCTAGACTGTTGGACCTACAATTTGCCGCCGAACTGATCAATTACCACCACCTAGCTTCCTCGCCTCCTATCTCTCACCTTGCTTTTGCGGATGACTTTATAGTCTTTTTTATGGATCAAACAATTCCTTACATGAAATATCATGATGTTTAAATTTTTTTGCAGGATGGCCGGGGCTTACTATGAACCAACAAAAAATGGAGCTTTTCATCGGGGGTGAGAACCATGATGAAACCTCATATCTAGCAAACTCTAGTTTCACCATCGGTACCCTACCAATCTGATACCTAGGATTACCTCTCATGCACCGCAAGCTTCGAATCAGAGACTACACCCCATTACTAGACAAGATCAAATCTAAATTCTCCTCTTGGGCTCTTAAAATGCTCTCTTTTGCTGGCCATTTACAATGTCTTCAATCATTCATATTCCGTTTATTAAACTTTTGGGTGTCTACACTAATATTGCCGATTGGGTGCATCAAAAAGATTAAATCTATGTGCACCAAATTTTTGTGGACAGGTTCTTTAGAGAAAAAACCCCTTGCGAAAGTGAGCTCGGCTAATTTATGTTATCCAAAAAATGAAGGTGGCTTGGATATAAGAGATTTTGGGCTATGGAATAAAAACATCAACCTAAGACTCATATGGTTACTCTTCTCTCATACAAACTCATTATGGATCTTATTGACAAAACAACATAGATTGAGAAATATTAGCTTTTGGGCACATGATGAAACAAGAACTACTTCAGCCACATGGAAATCGCTATTGAGCCTCCGCCCACTAGCAAAGAGATTCATAAGATCCAGAATTGAGTCAGGGACAACGACAAGCTTTTGGTTTGACCATTGGCTAGAAACGGGTCCTCTAATGGATCTCCTAGGAGAAAACTGGCCCTCAGCAACTAGGAGTCCCACTGCACAGCACCGTAGCTCGGGCTTCAAATGGTGGACTGTGGAGGATTAGACCACCGCGAACGGACAAGGCTGAACTGTCTCACATTGCACTATCCTCGATACCTCCTCATGCCTCTACCTTACTTGATTATTACCTATGGCATATGCAAAATAATAACATGACTCAATATTCTGCTGTAGGAACATGGAAAGAACTAAAGAATAGAGCTTAAATTTTACCATGGACACGAAATGTCTGGTTCAAAGGTGCGTTATCGAAGCACGCATTCCACTTATGGATCTGCAATTTGGATCGTCTACCTACAAGGGAGAGGCTTCACCAATGGAATCATAGCATACAACCAAATTGCTGCCTATGCAACTCGGTACCCGAATCTCGTGACCACATGCTCTTAAGATGCACCTTACCCATTACTGTAGGGAGGAAAGCTTTACAACGACTAGGATGTACTTTCACAACGTTTCAAAACTGGACTTCTCTTTCCCACTGGCTCATTACCTCGCCCCCTTCAACCAAGCTGCTACGCTGTCTTGTCTGCCTAGCCGTCATATACTCGATATGGCAGGAGAGAAATGCTCATCTTCACACCAATTCTACATGCTCGGGAAACCAGATTTTCATGCTTGTGGATATATTGATCCGTGATATGATCTTAGCAAAGAGAAAAAGGAGGAAATACATGAATCTTATGCTTATTTGGTTACAACACCTTTAAAAGTCAATAGGCTATAATTTATACTTAGCTCTGTGATGTTTTTTTATCTTTTTTTGGCACCACGTAGCTTATTTTCTTTTCATGTAAGCCACTGCAAACTTTAATCTCTACTGATATTCACATATTTATCAATAAAAAAACAAAAAAAGTATCATACATGCACGCAAGCTAATTATATAGGCAAGCGCTAAGTATGTGCTAAGTCATACATGCACGCATGCGTATCTATAAGTATTTACATTTTTTAAGTTAAAGCGCGTTAAACCTTAAAAGGTCATATGGGAATGATTGAGAAAATTATTTTATCAAAAAAAAAAAAAAAAAATTGAGAAAATTAGAANACAATCATAGAGGATACATATGGGATACTCACTTCCCCATTCTGGTCCCATGTACTTTAACGACTTAATATTTGTATTTCTTAGTTTTTTATAGCCATTTTTGAGAGAATAATTTTATAAAGTACTGCAAAACTAAATTTATATTCTAAAAAAATTATACATTCTCAACTATTCCAAAATTAATATTTAAATAATTTTTTTAATAAAAATACCAAACATGAAAACTAAATTTTTTAGGATTTAAATTTTAAATTTAAGTGCATCACATAAGTAGATAATACTTCAAACTTTTGGTTTAATTCTTTTACTTCTCGCTGAGACTGTTGTTGACCCTCCAAGAGTTGCTTGAACATCATTTCAATTGAGCTTCTTTGCTGACCTTGAGGTTGAGGTGTTGGTTGGTATACGGACTGGGAAGTTTGGTGAAAACCGCATGAATTAGAGTTTTGCACAAAGTTCCTGTTCTGATTTCCTTGGAAACCACCACCTCATTGGTTCTGAACAAACTGCTTACCAAAGTTTTGCAGAAAATGCTTTTTTGGGTTGGGTAAACCTGATCCTGAAGGTTTTCCACATTGTTACTCCTCCAAGAGAGATTGGGGTGAGTCTTTTTTAAACCTTAATTATAACCCTGATTGTACACCCTTTGATCTTGGCTATTGATATATCTCACTTCTTCTTCAACAACATATGTTTCTTGCCCTTGGAAGGCAAAGCAAGCAGCTTCTAAATCATTAGCAAAACTTACATGTTTCTGGTTCTTGTTCTTGAGAAGTTGAGTAAGCATTCTTCTCATCTCTAAAACTTGTCCCTTCGCTTCTGAAAGTTCAGAGTTGTCAGATGTAGCCCCTTTGGCTCTTCTATGAAAGTCTAGACAGTGATTACTATTGTTAATTACTAAGTTCTCTATCAATCGATAGGCATCTGGAATAACTTTAGTCATAAAGTCACCATCACTTGTTGTATGTAAGGGCAGCTGGTATTTCTGATCAACTCCCTTGCAAAAAATGTTGAGGAGACTTACATCTGAGAAACCATGGTGTGGGCAGTCACGAAGATGCTCCTTGAAACATTCTCAGGCTTCATAGAATAATTTTACTGGACTTTGCATAAATCCAAATATCTTGTTCCTTAGTGTGTTGGTCCTGGTAGTGGTGAAGAAGTGGTTAAGGAACTTGGCTTTGCAGTCATCCCAAGTTATAATAGAACCAGTAGGTAGAGATTTCAACCAGTAAAAGGCTCTCTCGGCTAGAGAGTGACAGAATAGGTTGCAGTGCATAAAATCTCGTGATACCCCATTAAGCTGGGTAGTGTTGCATATCTCCTCAAAGTTGTCAATGTGATCCATGGGATGCTTAGTGGGTAGACCACTAAACTGGTTGTGAAGAATCATCTGAACGAGCTAAATGGGAAATTGGTACTCCCGACACTGAGGTTGTTGAGGTTGAATAACATTTCTGTTAGCAAAGAATGCTTCATGATTGTTGAAATCACCAACCAGAGGGTGATTCTGAGGCGGACGCTGATTAAAAACTCTATTCGGATCGCCCAACAAGATGAAGTTTCTTGCATCTATATTTTCACCGCCTTGGTTTTTTGGCGGAATTTGGTTTCCATAAGCTCTTGGTTGTCCTGGTGGCACTTGATTGCCATTAGCTTATCCTCTTACTGGATTGAGTATCAATTGAATGGATCCAGGGGGATGTGGATTATTTAGACCATTATGATCGACCGGATTGTTCAGATTAACGTTATCAGCCATTGAATTGGATGAGCTTGCGTTCTTCTTAGCTTTTCAGTTTAATCATTCTAGCTTCGCAAGTTCTGCGTTACTGAGATTGATCAAGTCAGTCGATTTGTTAGATCATCTGGTCATCCACCTGTAAAAACAAGACCATTAAAAAGAACAAGATGATTGCTATAAAATAAAATAAAAATCTTAGACTAGAATCTTAAGAAAATTTAAAAGGCACTAAATTGTCCACGGAAACGACGCAAAAATTATAATAGAGATAGAATTTAATCCTAAAAACATACTGCATAGAACGTATCATTATAGCACAGTAACTGGTCGAATCCACAGAGATCAGACAATACAACTTTCAGTTTAATCTCAAATCAAGCAAAGACAGAATAAATATATGTTTGTAACATAATTTTAGTAATAAATAAAAATAAGCGGTTGTAAATCAATTAACTAAAACGTCATACATTAGGGAATTACACATGTATTCGGATTTAAAAACCAAAGTTAACATGCAGGATTTTCTTTGAAAATAGTTCTCAACATGAAAGACATAAATAGAATAATCTCCTCTCAGAGTATTTAACCCTATGTTCAAATTTTTAGAAACAAACTCTCGCTGTGTCTAACTAATTCAACCATGCATTAATGTTCAGATTCAATTGTTCATAAGTATCCAGGACAATACTATCGCAAGCAAGATTACTTATTCATCTAGACTATATCACACTTCTAGACCAAATCTCTTTGCATTTATAATTCTAATATCAATGAACTAGTTAGCTACTATAATTCGTGCATTAAAAATAAATCTAGACTAAGAACCTAACAAATTCAATCCTTTATGATCAACCTTAACATTCAAACCTGGTTTCGCTAGAAAATCCTAAAACCTAACAGGTGAGCTACTCATACATTGCAAATCATAAACAATTCAACATCATAATAGAACACATAATCAAATAAAATAGATATTATTGAGAAATAACATAGTTCAGAAATCTTCTCCAAATACATGGTTCGAATTCGTCTCTCCGTAAAAACTCTAAAGTTGTAAAAGCATAGCATAATAAAACCTAAACCACGAGGTTTTTATAGTGTTAATAAAATAAAATAAAATAGGAAAATTTAGATAAGATTGAGTACACTTTTGCAAAATATAGAAATCTTCATATTTTCTCGCAGACACATTGAACCGATCGATCCAGGGGTGGACCGATCGGTCCGGCTCCTCAGGGTACGTGTGGACCGATCGATCCAGGGGCGCTCCTGAAATTCATCGAATCTACAAACCAAAGGTCCCTTATCCAGTAAAATCCAAGAAATCCAGAAAAGAGATTGAAGATGCAAAGTGGAAAGAAATGATTATTATGCTTAATGTCTTAGACTTCCATTCTCTGATGCATGCCAAATGATTCCCTCACTAAATAAATATATCAAGATCATGGTGACCAACAAGCTTACTCTTAAAGAATGAGAAATGATGATTATAGAGGAATGTAGTTCTATCTTACAGAACCGAATGCCTAAGAAGCTTGGTGACCCTGTAATTTGTGTGCTATCAGTGGAGATTGGAGATATTACCTTTGCCAGATCTCTCTACGATTTGGGTTTAAGCGTGAATTTGATGCCTTACTTAGTGGCTAAGCGATTAGGAATGACAGATCCAAAAGGAACAAAGATGTTATTGGTTCTAGCTGATCATTCTGTGAAGTATCTCATTAGAATTCATGAGAACCTACTTGTGAAGATCAGGAAAGCGTTTGTACCAACCGACTTCGTGATTCCAGCGCTTGGAGAAGAACCCAAAGACCCTATGATTTTAGGTAGACTCTTTTTGGCTATATCTGGCGCTATCATTGATGTGAAGAAAGGCAAGATTGATCTTCACTTTGGAGACATGGTATTGAAGTTTAACCTCAAAGATGTTTTGAAGAAACCATCTCTAGATGCCAAGTCTTTTTGGGTTGACACTATTATTGAAGCTGTTGAGGGAGTTTCTAATGACTTTCTTTTTGATGATCCTTTAGAGATTGCATTAACTAATGCTACTAATGAGCATGATTCCCTTAGTGATGAAGTTTCAAGTTTCACCAGGATGTTTGATTCTAGTAGGAGATTCGAAGAGATGTCTAACTATGTGGCATTAATGGAAGCATCTGCCAAGCCTCCACTTAAACTGTACCCCGCACCTATTGATGATCCATAGAGCGAGCTGAAAGCTCCAAAGCTATAACTTAAAATCCTCCCAGTATGGCTCAGGTACGCATTTCTTGGTCATAATTCTACATACCCTGTGTTTGTGAATGCTGATTTGAACAATGTGGAGACTGCCTTGCTTTTGTGTCAATTGAGAAATTATCATAGGGCTCTAGGTACACTTTAGATGACATCACAAGGATTTCACCAAATTTGTGCATGCATGGGATATATTTAGAAGATGAATCTAAGACTTCTATAGAACATCAGAGACGTTTGTATCCTAATCTAAAAGATGTTGTTAAGAAAGAGATAATGAAACTTCTAGATGTATGAATTATTTATCCTATTTCAGACAGTAATTGGCTTAGTCTTATGCATGTAGTTCCTAATAAGGGGGGGGGGGTTATAAGAGTTTTTAAAAATGATAAAGATGAGTTGATTCCGACTAGAACTATTACAGGTCATATAATGTGCATTGATTATAGGAAATTGAATGCTGCTACTCGCGAAAATCATTTTCCTTTACCTTTTATTGACCAGATTCTTGAGTGATTGGCTAATCAATCTTACTATTGTTTATGAGATGGTTATTCAGCTTTCTTTCAGATTCCCATTCACCCAAATGATCAGGAGAAGACGATATTCACATGTCCATTCGGTATTTATGCATATCGCAAAATACCTTTTAGGTTGTGCAATGCCCTAATGACTTTTCAGAGATGCATGATGTCTATTTTCACTGATCTAATTGAGGACATCATGGAAGTATTCATGGACAATTTTTCTATCTATGGTTCTTCCTTTGATGTATGTTTTGCTAATTTGTGCAGGGTTCTTCAGAGTTGTGAGGAGAAACACTTAGTGCTCAACTGAGAAAAGTGTTACTTTATGGTGACAAATTGGATTGTGTTAGGATACAAGATATCTTAGAAAGGTATTGAGGTAGATAGATCTAAGATCGAGGTTATGGATAACTTGCAGGCATCCAAGTCTGTAAAAGATGTTCGCAATTTTTGAGGTCATGCAGGTTTTTACAGAAGATTCATTTAGGACTTCTTAAAAATTGCCAGACCTCTTACAAAGCTGTTGTGCAAGGACGTCAAATTTGAATGGGATGATGAATGTTAAAGCACCTTCTTAGAAATCAAAGGAGCTCTAGTGAGTGCTCCAATAGTTCAACAACCAGATTGGGATTTTCCTTTTGAGGTAATGTGTGATGCCAGTGATTATGCAGTATGAGCTGTATTTGGTCAGCGAAAGGATAAGAAGCTCCATGTTATTTATTATGCCTCAAGAACTCTGGATGGAGCCAAGTGCAATTATGCAATAAAGAGCTGCTAGCCATTATCTTTGATTTTGAGAAGTTCATATCCTATTTAGTAGGATCCAAAGTAGTAGTTCACACCGATCATGCGGTTTTTAGACATCTCCTAACAAAAAAAGGATGCTAAACCCAGGTTACTGCGCTGGAGTTTGCTTTTACAAGAATTCGACTTGGAAATCAAAGACAAGAGAGGAATAGAAAATGGAGTTGAAAATTACCTTTCTAGACTTAGAGTGGATGACGATGTGACTATTGATGATAGTCTACCTGAAGAGCAGATCTATGCCATTAGCACTAGAGTGGATGAGAATCTTTCTGTCCATAAAACTACTAAATCTTTTGTGATTACTCCTTGGTTTCGTAATTTTGCTAATTATTTGGCTGCTGATGTTGAACCACTTGATTTTACAGATTACCGTAAGAAAAAGTTTTTAAAGGATGTCAGGCACTATTATTGGGATGAACCATATCTCTACAAGCTGTGTTCATATGGTATGTTCTGGGGGTGTTTGCATGAGGAGGAGATTCAAAATGTCTTGTACCATTGTCATGGTTATGATTATGCTGGTCAGTTCACTACATTCAAGACTATTTATAAGGTGCTTCAAGCAGGTTTCCTGTGGCCTACAATGTTCAAATATGTTAATGCCTTCATATCTTGTTTCGATTCATGTCAAAGACAGAACAATATCTTTAAAAAATGAGATGCCTCAGAACTTCATTTTAGAAGTATAGGTTTTTGATGTGTGGGGAATTGACTTCATGGGTCATTTCTCTATGTCTCATAAGAATTTGTATATCCTTGGTGATGTTGATTATGTTTCTAAGTGGGTTGAAGCGATTGCAAGCCCCACTAACGATTCTAAGGTTGTTCTAAATATGTTTAAATATGTGATCTTCCCCAGGTTTGGTGTCCTCAGAATAGTCATCAGCGATGGAGGTTCTCATTTCATCAATAGTCTTTGATGGTTTTCTCAAGAAACATGGACTCAAACAAAAAGTGGCTACACCATATCATCCTAAAACCAGTGGACAAATAGAGGTTTCTAACAAAGAAATCAAAGCCATCTTGTAGAAAACGGTGAATGGATCCAGAAAAGATTGGTCTTTGAAGCTAGATGATGCTCTTTGGACTTACAGAACTGCATTCAATACCCTTTTAGGCACTACTCCATTTAATCCTATTTATGGTAAAGCTTGTCATTTGCCTGTAGAGTTGGAGCACAAAGTTGCTTGGGCTGTCAAGTTGCTGAATTTTGACATGAAGACTGCAACTAAAAGACGTCTCATTCAACTACATGAGTTGGAAGAGATTCGAAATATAACCTATGAAAAATCCAAGATCTATAAGGAATGCACCAAAGTTACCCACGACAAGAAGATTATCCCGAGAGATTTTCAAGCAGATAATCAAGTATTGCTCTATAATTCTCACTTGAAACTTTTCCCTGAGAAATTCTAACATCAATTATTGTTAATAGAAAAAGGCTGAAACCTTACCGCTACTTCAGATCTTACAGAAGTAACTGAGACACCTCTTGTTGATACTACCTCCAACTAGAGGTAAGTACCAAAACGCTAAAGACATTAACAAACGCTGAGTGGGAGGCAACCTACTGTTTGTTTTTCTTAGTTATTTACTTTATAGTTTTGAGTCAGGTTTTGAGTCTAATTCAGAGTCCTAGTTACTAACATATTAACTTTCGCTTTGAGTTTATGAGCGCCTTAGGAAAAATATGCATGAAAATGAAATTTTGAATTCAGAGAGCTTGGATTGATTGGTCCACTTTTGGATCGATCGGTCCAGAGATACATAGCCATCTGGATGATTCAGATCTGTCGGTCTACCAATGGACCGATCGTTCCAAAGCTTTTGGAAAAATCAGAAATATCGGACCGATCCCTGGATCGATTGATCCGACCCTAAGGTACCCGATTCCAATTTTATAAATTTGAGATTTAAACAGGATTTAAACCGATTTCACTCGATTTGAACCAAAAAATTTCCCCTTTTCTTACCTTATTCTCGACACAACCGGAAGGCCAATGTGCTCCAGAATAGGAGTAATAAGACTCCCTATCACCTCAATACGTGTAGGATTAGCTAAAGCTAAGGTCTTGCGCTCAACAAGAGTCTTGGAAACGAGAAAACCCAAGTTGGTGTGTAATTCCCTCTTCTGTGTGTCCATATAGATTGACTCGATCAATTGGCTGATACCAAAATGGATGATATCAAGCTCGACTTCTCGCAAAGAACCTGCATCATCCTTTCCATAGAAAAGGAGACTGAGAATCCGTGCAAAGATGTGGATGGCAGGGTTGCGAATCCTAGCCTGCTTGGCTGCTCTAGGCTTGAAGTTTCCCCTAGCAATAAGATCCCATAAAGCCTGGTGCTCCGTGAACTCGGTCATAAACCGCTTGTATCTAATGGTGATAAACCCCATAATCTCACACAAAGTCTGCATAGTCAACTCATAGTACTTCCCAAGTACAATGAAGCAAAGATAAGTCTCATCAACTCGGGGTGCCTTTAGGTTGATGTGTCGAAGATGGACTGAGGCAAGGAATTGTCTAGCAAGATCCGTGTAAAGCGAGTAGGCGGTGAACGGGAAAAATTTAAAACCAACTTGCTCAAGAATCATAGAAACATCATCTAATATATCCAAACTAGCCAGTGTGTCTTTGTCTACGAACCGGGAAGCCGTGAAATCAGACTGCAATAAGCAGCTGTAGAAGAGCGAGTCAAAATCATCCCAAACCGGTCCCAAGACGCGGTTTGTCCACCTCCGATCAGTGGACAATGTCCCATAAGTGACATCGAGATTGAGATTGAAATGTTTCTTTGCTGGTCTAGGCCAAGGGGTTGCACACAAGTTAGGATCAATGGGTACATCTGAAGCAAGTCCCTTTCCCTTATAACCTCTCGTGCTTTGTTTGGTGCGCTTCGTGGATGGTTCGCCGGAAGGAGGTGGTGGAGGATTGGTTTGTATGGTAGAGCAAGTCCGCTTTGGACGTCCGGTGGCAGTGGTTTGGTTCTGAGGCATCTGCAAAAGAAACAAGACTCAAAAGAAAATGAGTGTGCATTCAATTTGCAAACAAAAATAGCTTATGGTTCACATTAATTGAGAAATACTAAAGACATATTAGCAAGAGAGATATGTGAACCAACCATGTGACAAATCCAAACTAAACAATCAATCAAATGAAGCAACCATCAAGAAGCATCAAACCATTTTGTTGCAAATGTGACTATGAAAACAATGTAAACTAAGTAGAGAATAAACAAGAGATGATCAAGCAATACTAACCAACAAATTACCAAGAATCATAGTCATTAAGCATCTACTAGTCCTAAATTGAAGTAATCACATAGAAAGAAGAGCAATGTGGTCAACAAGCATCAAATTTCCCAAATTCATCAAAGTGGAAATCAAAAATCCATTCTCAAGCAAACACCATCATGCATCCATTAAGACTACTTAGGAGAGGCAAATAGGACAAAATTTCACCTTAGAACTACCCAATTTCGCTAAAAACCTATACCCTAGGTCAATTTCGGATTCAAAGCAAAAGAGGTGTTTGAGACATACCTTTGGTTAAATCGAGCAAAGGGTAAGAGATTAGCCCAAGAAAATCGAGTGGAATCACCCTAAAAACAACAAAAATCAAATGGAGATTGGTGGAGAAAATCAAGGGAGAAACAATGGAGGTTTTTGCGAGAAAGATAGAAGTGAAAGGGAAGAAGAAGAGGGGGTTTCGAAATTAGGGTAAGGAAAGGGGAAATTTGGTCCAATTCAAGTGGTTTTTGGTTAAATCCGATTTATAATCCGATTTTAAAATCAATTTGGTGGTTAAGCTGGGCTCGGACCGATCGGTCTGAATTAAAAAAAACTTAACAGGGACTTTGGACCGATCGGTCTGACATAGACCAATCGGTCTGACCTGGATCGATTGGTCTAAAGTCTACGGAATCCCTTGATGTGCTGGACCGATCTGTCCATGGGTGGACCGGTCGGTCTGAACCTCTGACTCCAAAAACATGTCTTTCTCCTTGCATTTGATTGATAAGGCACTCATGAACTCAAAACTAAAGTTAATAGGTTAGTAACTAATAATGGGACTGACTCAAACTAATAAAGAAATAAACGAAAACGAAAACTCTAAAAACAGTGGGTTGCCTTCCACTCAGCGCTTGTTTAACGTCAATAGCTTGACGGTACTTACCTCTAATTCGAGGTAAGATCAGCAAGAGGTATGTCAGTTACCTCTGAAAGCTCTGAAGTAGCTATATAAGGCTTCAACCTTTGACCGTTCACAACGAACTCACCACCTTGGCGAACAAACAGAATAACCGCACCGTAGGGTCTCACTTCCTTGACCGTAAACGGTCCAGACCATCTAGATTTCAACTTACCAAGGGAACAACTTCAGGCGAGAGTTATAGAGCAACACCTGATCACCTGGTTGAAAGTCGCGTGGAATGATCTTCTTGTCATGATCAGCTTTGGTTCGTTCTTTGTAAATTTTTGAGTTCTCATAGGCTATGTGGCAAACTTCTTCCAACTCATGTAGTTGAATGAGACGTCTTTCTAGTGCAGTCTTCATGTCAAAGTTCAGCAACTTGACAACCCAAGCGGCTTTATGCTCCAGTTCTACAGGTAGATGACAAGCTTTTCCATAAACTAGATTGAAAGAAGTAGTACCTAAAGGGTTCTTAAATGATATTATGTAAGCCCAAAGAGCATCATCTAGCTTCAAAGACCAATCATTTCAGGATCCATTCACTGTTTTCTGCAAGATGGCTTTGATTTCCCTGTTTGAAACTTCAACTTGACCACTAGTATGAGGATGATATGGTGTAGCCACTTTATGTTTAACTCCATGCTTCTTTAGTAACCCATCAAAGACCATATTGATGAAATGAGAGCATCTATCACTGATTACGATTCTAGGTACTCCAAACCTGGGAAAAATCACAGATTTAAACATCTTTAGCACAACCTTAGAATCATTAGTGGGGCTAGCAATCTCTTCAACCCACTTAGAAACATAATCAACAACAACAAGGATATAGAGGTTCTTATGAGACATAGGGAAAGGTCCCATGAAGTCAATTCCCCACACATTAAGGACTTCTACTTCTAAGATGAAGTTCTAAGGCATCTCATTGTGTTTGGATATGTTTCCTTGTCTTTGGCATGAATCACAACAAGTTATGTAAGCATGAGCATCCTTCAACATTGTAGGCCACCAGAAACCGGCTTGAAGCACCTTAGAAACAGTCTTGAAGGTAGCAAAGTGACCAACATAATCAGAACCATGGCAATGGTATAAGACATTATGAATCTCCTCTTCAGGCAGAC
>OVBE01002612.1:0-15315 GCA_900406425.1 Iberis pinnata
TGATTTGACAAGCATGTCGTCAATATAGACTTCCATTGACCTGCCGATCTCCTCCGCAGACATCTTGTTAACAAGGCGCTGGTACTTTCCCCCTGCGTTTTTCAATCCGAAGGGCATTACCTTGTAACAGTAGATTCCCCTATCTGTGATAAAGGAGGTTTTCTCCCGATCGCCGTGGTGCATCATGATCGGGTTGTATCTTGAAAAGGCGTCCATGAATGTTAGGCGCTCGTTACCTGCCGTAGCCTCGACCAGTCTGTCTATGTGAGGTAAAGGGAAGTTGTCTTTAGGGCAAGCCTTGTTGAGGTCGGTAAAGTCGACGCATACACGCCATTTGCCGTTCTTCTTTTTTTACTACGACANTACGAGAGGGTTGGCAAGCCATTCTGGATATTGTACCTCGGCGATTAAGCCGGCTTTAAGGAGCTTCTCTACTTCGTCATTGACTGCCTGTGATCTTTCGGTTCCGAGTTTGCGACGTTTCTGCTTTATCGGTTTGTAGCTTGGATCTATATTGAGCTCGTGACAGGTGATCGTTGGGTCGATTCCTTTCATATCGTCCATGGACCAGGGGTTCCTGCATTCTTTTTTAGTAACTTGATGAACTCGGTTTTGATGGTCCCGTCTAGCTCCTTGCCGACTCCTGTGGTCCGATCTGGGTATTCGGAGCAGATGCTGATTTGCTCGATTTTGTCTAGCTCTGGTGTGGAATCGTAGGTCGGCGCTGGGCTCCCTGTTCTATCCAATACCTGCAACGTACGATTTTGATGTTCAGTTATGAAACATGTCCGAGCTATACGTTGATTTCCTCGGATAGTCCACGTTCCGTTTTCCGTAGGAAACTTAAAACACTGGTGGTAGGTTGATATTGCGGCCTTCATGGAGTAGAGCCACGGAGTTCCCAGGATTACGTTGAATGCCGAGTCATGCTCCATGACAACGAATTTAACCATTTGAGTGGAATCGCCGGCCTGTACGGGCAGTTTGATTGGGGAGACAGTTTTGCCGCTGAATCCTGTGAGTGTCCTGCTCCCTGCCTTAATGAGGTCGGCGCTCACTTCCATGTTGTCGAGCGTTCTCTTAAAGATGATATCGACCAAGCTCCCGGTGTCGATGAGGATTCTTGCCACCTCGGTGTTTGCTATAACGAGTTCAATGATTAGGAAGTCGTTAAGAGGCTGGCTCAGACCTTTTAGGTCGGCGTTGTTAAACTCGACCGGCGAGGAAGTTGGCGCTAGGTTGGTGCGTTCTTTTTCTGCGATTGCGGCTCGTCGTTCGGAGTGCCGGATGGATCACACGGAGTCGTTGCACGAAGTTAGACCTCCCATAATCACGTTGACTCGTCGTCTCGGTAATGAACCTTCCGTAGCGCGGTCGTTGGGGTTATGATCTCTTGTTCGAGTTGGGGGAGCCATGTCGTCGCTGGTATGCGAACCTTTTTCTCGAACTGCGCTGACTTGGTGTGCTTTATCCCTGTCTTTGTCCTTTGTAGACGAGTTGTGGCATGTATTCCCACCTTTTCGTCTATCGTTGCCTCGGTTCCTGCCGACATTGACTTCACCGTCGTGGTACTTTCGTAGGAGGATGGCCTGCAGGTGTCGGCAATCTTCGGTTTTATGCCCGGTTCGCTTATGGAACTCGCAGTAGGCTTCTGGGTCGTTGTCGGATGGTGGAGGCTGGTCGGCACGCTTTTCGCCATCTGTTATTGCATAGGTGGCAGGCCATTTGTCTCTTGAGTAATGTTGCCTTGGTTCGCGGGGTGTTTCTTCCTTCTCTCAGCTAGATCGAGTGTCGTGGTGCTTTCTAGACATCGCGGCATGTTCTTCCTCGATCTCGACGAATTTGTTAGCTCTGTGGAGTGCGTCTTCGAGTGTTTGCGGTGGATTGATGAGCAGCTCGTCCTTGAACCTGGATTTAAACCATAACGCCTTTCGTAAAGCGGCGATTGCCCCTTCGTCGTTGATCGTGATACGAGATACGACTCCTTTGAACCTGTCAATAAAATCTTTCAACGTCTCATCTTCGCGCCGAGATAGAGTCCACAGGTCGGTCGTCGATGCTCTCTTTGCGATGTACATGGAATAGTGCTTAACGAACACGGTGGAGAGCTGCTGGAAGGTGCCAATGGTCCCAGGTTCTAGGCGAGAGTACCACTCCAAAGCTGGACCTGAAAGATTTTCTACAAACAGTTGACACAAACCTACATCTCGCTCTTCATGTGAGAATTGTGCTCGTGCCATCGCAATGGTGAAAGCAGTGAGATACTGGACTGGATCGCTCTTGCCGTTGTATCCTGCAAATTTGACCTTCGCGGGGTGTCGAACTGGTATGTCGGTTACTCTCTTTGAGAAGGGGGTTCGCTGAGTCTCCTCTATGGCACGCGTGATATCCGACGCCGAGCTGGTGGCTTGGTGTTCCTGTGAGCTCATGATTTTTAGTTGTTCGCGGATATTTCTAATCTCGGCGTCGTCGGCGGAGCTCCTGAATCTGCTTGAGTTGATGTAGTCGATGCGTCCTTGTTCTCCGCCTGTAGGAGGAGTTTGGTATGACGTCCCAAATAGGTTTCGTGAGATGGTGTGCAGGTCTCTTCCTTCTGCGGATGCGGTGATGTTCTCTAGCTGCACTTTTAGGGTTTGGGATTCAGTTCGTAGCCTTGCGGTTTCTTCTTGCTGCTCAAGCATCTGCTTCAGCAGGTCTTTCATGGTGGGCTCTGCGGTTTCTGCCTCGGCTGCCGTTTTCTTATTGTTGTCGTCTTTGTTCTCCATATCAATAAGAAGGTTGCCTTGCGTGTTATCGGTTGATCCCGTGGTCATTGCTGGTCTTTTCTTTTTCTGCAAAAGCAAATTACGAATTTCTTCTAGCAATAGTCCCCACAGACGGCGCCAACTGTTGAATCAAGACTTAACAAATAGATTTAGGTCTTAGATTATGTGGGTAAAAGCTTAGAAGAATTTCATATATCCTTCAATGATGATTACATGAGTATTTATATGGAGAATACAAGTCAAAAACCCTAATTGCATGGATTTAACCTAATGGGCCGCGAGCTGGACGGCCCAGCTCGTCAGGTCGGTCCATATGGCTTTCGTCTTCCTGGGCCCTTTCTCTTCGTCACGTCGGCATCCAGCTAGGCCTTGAGTCAAAATGGGCTTTCAGGGCAGGTGCTAAACCTGGTATCAACAGTTTGTATTAAACATCATAGGAAATCACTTAGTCGTCCGAATCAATTTCCTATACCATTTTCTTAGCCATTTTACCTTTGAATTCAAGCTTAATTTTCTGTTGACTTTCTTAATTTCTATTGAAATTGTTGAATTTTTCTTGACTTTTTAATTTATGCATGTTTGAATGTTTAAAACCAACGAATCTTAATAGCCTAGACTAGACATGATTCTGATAGGATTAGTGTGTTAAACATTGCCTGAATTGGATTGAATCTTAAGTGTTGCATCGACATAAGTAGACTTAAGTATTTGCTTAGATAAGAATTAGCAAATTCTTGCTTACCAAGATGTGATCTTACTGATCTTGCCTATGTTGGACCATGCTTCACATGGTGGAACCATCAAGACGCAAATCCTATTGGCAAAAAGCTTGATAGGGCGCTTATAAATGATGCATGGGCTTGTCTATTTCTGCATTCATACATTGCTTTCGAAACCAATGGTCTCTTCGAACATGCTCGTGGCGTCGTCCATTTCTCTACTCCCTCTACCTCTTTGCGCAAACCTTTCAAGTTTTACAACTATATTGCTAATCATCCCTTTTTTTTGCAGGTTGTTTCTACTCATTGGCTATATTCCCATCTTGCATGGCACTCCGATTACTGTACATGATACTAAAGGGCCTCAAGCACTCTCTTCGGCAACTTAACACTCATCACTACAGTGATTTAATTAATCGCACTCGCGATGCATATGCAAATCTTTTTCGCTGCCAAGGGAACCTTTTACACAATCCTACCTCAGTTAGTTTTGAAGCAT
This sequence comes from Iberis pinnata, assembly GCA_900406425.1. Classification (NCBI taxonomy): domain Eukaryota; kingdom Viridiplantae; phylum Streptophyta; class Magnoliopsida; order Brassicales; family Brassicaceae; genus Iberis; species Iberis pinnata. The sequence goes on from OVBE01002612.1 coordinate 3,984, forward strand.
AGCGAGCAGCTGCTCACACTTGGGATTCACTTTCTCGGGTTGAAGAAATGTTTTATCAACAGAGTTCAAGTGTAAACTGGCTCATGCACAGCAATAAAAATACGGGTTACTTCCACCGTGTTGCAGCTCTCCGTACTTCATGTAACACAATAAAGCGCCTTACACTAAGCTCTGGCGAGGTTATCACAGATCTTTCTCAAATTAAAGAAGTGGTCGTGAATCATTTTAAGTTTTTCCTCCAGTAAGAAGTAACAACAGACCCATTACAACTTCATTATCTCGCGGACCTTTTAACTTACAGATGCTCGAGTGATGCAGCGGCTGCTATGTGCCCTCCTGTCTTACCTGCTGAAATAAAGGCTACGCTCTTCTTAATGTCATTAAGCAAAGCTCCGGGTCCCGATGGTTACACTTTTGAAATATTTATTTATGCTTGGTCTTGCATCGGGTCTAATTTTTTTGCAGCTGTTCAATCCTTCTTCATATATGGTTCTTTGCCTCGAGGTATTAATGCAACGTTGTTGTCACTAATTCCCAAAGGAGATAACTCAGAAACGATAAAAGACTACATGCCAGTCTCTTGTTGCAACATCTTATACAAAGTCATTTCCAAGATTCTATCAAACCGCTTAAAGACTCTATTTCCAGAGTTCATCCAACCGAACCAAAGTGCTTTTTTAAAGGGGCATCTCTTACTAGAAAACATCATGCTAGCTACTGAAATTGTGAAAGATTATCACAAGACTTCTCTCTCTTCCCGTTGTACCCTTCAGGTCGACATTTCGAAAGCTTTTGGTACTATTGAATGGTATCTTGTTATCTTTGTATTGCAGGTCATGAACTTCCCTGAGATCTTCATATGTTGGATTCATCTTTTTATCTCCACAGCCACCTTTCGGTTTCGGTCAGTGGAGATCCCGCTAGATATTTTCCTAGTTCCCGGGGAATTCGTCAGGGATATGCTCTCTCTACCTATCTTTATGTGATTGCTAATAATGTTCTGTCCAGGTTGCTTAATGCAACTGCTGCAGAGGGACACTTTGGTATCACCCGCAATGTCATGAAGTTGTGCTAACACACCTTTCTTTACTGATGAAATCCTTGTCTTCTTAGACGAGAGACCATCTTCGCTACATGGAGTCTTAGCAGTAATGGAGCGTTTCGGACTTGCCTCCGGAATTCATGTCAATATCAACAAATCATCCATATTCTTTACTGGTCGGCCACAACATGATTTCATCAATGTCGTTGACCACTTGAGAATTCCATGCGACAGCTTACCAATATGCTACCTCGGACTCCCGCTCACCACTAAATGGCTAACTCTCTCTGATCTCACCCCATTACTTGATCGTATTCGGACTCGTATTCTTTCTTGGTCGGCTAAGTTGTTGTCTTTTGCTGGCAGGTTACAACTCATCAAATCGATGGTGATTAGTACGGTCACTTCTGGCAGTCAGCTTTCAGGCTTCCTAAGCGTTCTCTTCGTGACATCGACAGCTTATACAACAACTTCCTTTGGTCGGGCTCTCCGACAAACAGCCACATGTCAAAGCTAAATTGGATTGATGTATGTACTCCAAAAAATACAGGCGGTCTTAGTCTTCAGAAGCTTACAGACACAGCCACGGTTTTCTCACTAGCTCTCATCTGAAGATTACACTCATCCACTCCATTTATTTGGGAAAACTGGGTTAAGCATTACGTGCTCTGCCACACTACATTCTGGGACACCACTACCACATCAAGAGGCTCATGGTTATGGCATAAACTTTTGAAGCTAAAAATTGTGCTTCACAATTCTTTGTTACCGAATGGGTGATGGCTGCCGCATCTTCTTTTGGTACGAAGACTGATCCAATCTCGGGCCTCTCATTGCAATTACTGGTGATTTGGGGATCCGTGAATTAGGAGTCCTTCGCCATGCTCTTCTCGCCGAAGCTTTATGTTCCACTCGATGGCTCATTCGTAGATCCAGAATCCCTCATCTCCGCGAGCTTCAGGACCGCCTCACTCGGCTTCAACTTCCATCATTGCAGCCTGTTCCAGATACTCCACTATGGCGACAAATCCATGACAATTACAAAGCGTTTTTTCTAGGCATCACGTACTTTGAAACAGCTAAGTCATACCCTACCTCTTTAGCCATGGGCAAATACTCTATGGTTCCTACAATATGTTCCCAATTTGCATTCATCTGTTGGCTTTTTGTGCTTGACAGCTTGCGAACAGGTTCTTGCACGCGTCATTGGGGAGCTAACCACCCGTGCATACTTTATGGCGAACCGGATCAAAATCGGGATCATCTCTTCTTTTCTTGCCCATATTCTTACATCATATAGTCTGACCTCACCACCAACATCCTTAGCCGCCGGTTAACACCCGATTGGACGGGTACCTTAACATCAATCCGCCATTTTTCACACCACCCACTTGACACCATTCTCCTGAAGCTTACTCTACAAGTTGTGGTCTATCAAACCTAGTGTGAACAAAATGGGCGTTGCCATGGCCGCACCCACCTCTCGGCATCTCGTCTACTCAGGCTTATCACCCGATCAATCAAGGAACGCCTAGCCAACCTTCATACTTTCCCAACACGATCCACTAGTGCACTCCAGGATTGCTGGCTACTCTACCACCAGTGAATCATATTTGTTCTCGTTTCCTCCTCGTCTCAAGCATCATGTCCAGCTTATGCACTCAATCCCCTCATCAATCCCCATGGTTAGTGTTCAACGACTGTACTCTTTTTCTTGATTCTAGTTTTATCTCATAAAGTTTTTTAGTCTCAGGTTTTAACGAGGCATTGTTGAACACATTGTATAACCATCGGGACCGCCATTTCAACTTTTTTCCTATGCCACAGTTATTTTCCCATACATTTATTTGTAAGTAAACATCTATTTTTGTAAATAAATTTAACACTTCCTCCAAAAAGATCCTATTATTTCTTTTGACTCGGATGATGGAAGAGATTTTGTGGCTATGAGGTATTTCCTCTTCTCTTATAGAATCTTTTATTTCACTAGTCGACTTCATAGACCAAAACAAAATAGGATCTCTAAAAAAACAAGATTATACACATGTTTTTCACTTCGTGTTGTGTTATGTTTCTTCGCTTTTGTTTGTGTATGTTGTGTATCTGATTAACCATCCTTGGATTTCAAATTCATGTTACATCTTTTTCGTGAAAGACTAAATTATCGTAAACTCGGAATTTTTGAATACTTTTTTCATGGTTGTGACCATACATATTCACACATTTTGACATATCTTTTGCACTCAAGAATCTCTCCAAATACATACATACCCTACGAACAGAACATTAACTGCTGCAAAAATATATCATACGCTATTTGGCGATTCAGATTAGTGAATTTTTCTTCTTGTTTCCCGTAATATGATGCTGATCAGGCTTGCGATAAAAATGATTGTTGGATAGTTCCATATCTTGGGGGAACAAGATATCTTTACAATTAAGGTGATCTAAAAGATATAAAGATAAAGGTTACAAAATAAGAAAATGTATTTTAGATAAGGTTTTGTGTACCTACTCCTATTAGGATAATGAGTTTTCTTAATCTATCTAAATGATTTATATGGAGAGTTGTTGCTTAAGACCTAGAAAGATATTTAGTTTTGAGAGAGTTTCTAAATCAATATAGAAGAGTTTATTCTTTAATCTTTCTAAGTACATAATATCGATTTGAATTGGTTGTAGAGCGAGATCAAGAGAGGATTGTGAGTTATAAAGCCAAGCATGGGCGACGAACATAACCCACAACCGATGAGAACCAAGTATCTTCCCTCACCATCGATCCAATGTCCAATGTTAACATCGACAAACTACACAGCTTGTGCGATAAGGATGGAAGTTACGCTACAAATAAGTGAAGTATGGGAAACAATCGATCCAGGAATCGTGGATCCAAAGAAGAACGTTTTGGCTACAGCACTTCTGTGCTAACCTATCCCTGAATCACTGATCTTATGAGTAGGGGAGCAGAACTCGCAAAAGGATTTTGGGACGCCATTAAATCACGTCACCAAGGAGTTGAACGTGTAAAAGAAGCTAGGTTGTAAACCCTAATGGTGGAGCTAGATAAGCTAATTGTGAATGATAACGATGCAGTTGATGACTTTGTTGGAAAGATCTCAAGAATCGCAGCTCAATCATCTGCATTAGGAGTACCCATTGAAGAAACAAAACTTGTGAAGAAGCTTTTAAATAGACTTCTAAGGCACAAATTCATACATATTGTTGCTTCTCTAGAACAAGTCTTAGATCTAAAAGTAACAGGATTCAAAGAAATTGTTAGAAGATAAAAGCGTATGAAGATCGTGTAAGTGAGAAAAACTCTAACGAGGATCAAGGAAATAGGGTTTCGAAGATGCATAAAAGAATTAGTATATCTAAAAGGTAACGAAAAAGGAACCCTAATAGTAGCTATATATGTCGACGGTTTATTTGTAACAGGAACATCAAAGAAGTTCATCGAACAATTCAAGAGAGATATATCAAAGAAATTCGACATGTCAAATCTAGGGAAGCTATCTTACTATCTAGGAATCGAAGTGATTCAAGGAAAAAAATAATCAAGATTAAACAAGAAGGTTATGCACAAAGAATTATCGTGGATACTAAGATGGATGCATGTAACTTGACTCACATACCAATGGAGTCGAATCTGAAAATCTCAAAGGCAGAAAACGAACCTGAGATTGACGCCACTGAATATAGAAGAACCATAGGTTTTTTGAGGTATCTTCTTCATACAAGACCAGACTTAGTTTATGCAGTAGGTGTTCTAAGTAGGTACATGCAAAGTCCAAGAGAATCGCATGGACAAGCAATCAAACACGTACTAAGGTATTGAAGAGGAACCACAAACTTAGGTTTATTCTTCAGAAGAGATGGATAAAAAAGTGATTGGATATAGTGATAATAGTCACAATATTGATGTTGATGATGGAAGAAGCACTTCAGGTCATGTGTTCTATTACGGTTCATCACCAATCATTTGGAAATCCCATAAGCAACCAACCATTGCTTTATCCTCGTGTGAAGCGGAATTCATGGCGGCTATAGAAGATGCAAAACAAGCGATATGGCTCAAGGAATTGTTGAAAGAAATTCTAAGACAAGATGAGAAGATCATACTTAGGATAGACAAAAAATCATTTATCGCCCTAACAAAGAATCTGATATTTCATGGAAGAAGTAAATACATTCTATCAAAATATCACCTTATCAGATAATGTGTGGAAATAGACAAATCGAAATCGAACTTGTACCGGGTACAAAAAAAAGGCTGATACACTCACTAAACCGCTAGTAAGGATCAAGTACAAAGAAATGAGGAACCAAGTCGGAGTTAGATTGATCAAGATCATTGAAGCTCAAGTTGGAATTACGGGGGAGAATATTGGATAATTTCATATCTTGGAGAACAAGATATCTTTAGGATAAGGTGATCTTAAAGATATACAAGATAATGTTTACAAAATAAGAAAATCTATTTTAGATAACGTTTTGTTTACCTATTCCTATTAGGTTAAGGAGTTTAATTTATCTATATAAAGGATCTATATGGAGAGTTATTCCATAAGACCTAGAAAGAGATTTAGTTTTGAGAAAGTTTCTAAATCAATAAAGAAGAGTTTGTTCTTTAATCTTTCTAAGTACATAATATCGATTTGAACGATTAGTCATCAAACAGGACCAAAGTTTAGTCTATCTTGTTGGCCATCACATTTCCAAATCCACGAGAAACAATCGAATCGACTGTAGCACACTCATTATTCCTTTCTCGTATGAACCATGTCTCATTTAAATAGGAAAATCATGGGTCACGCATAACATATATTGTCGGTTATTGATGGATTAACCAAACTGAGCTCATTTCGCATAATTGGTTAAGAAGAATGACCTTAACTTAATTCGTCCATTTTGAAAGAGCGGTAGTTTACATGTTTAGTAAATCTTGTATATATTAAGGAATATACATATAGAAAACAGATTCTCTGTATATTTGTGATTATGGAAATCATTGTTGTATATAAACTACTGTAACTATTGATTCAGTAAAAAAATATTCTCTACAAACTTATATGGTATCAGAGCATTTTTAGGTTACCTAAAACTTAAATCTCTCTTTTCTCTTTGTCGTCTCTTACATCTCACTTCTTTTCTTCCTTTCTTTCTCTGTTCAACAAGCATGTCGAACACATGAACCACTTCTCCTATTGTTACTGCTTCAGACACCATCACTTTGCAACCCAATTCTCTTCTCAATGTTAACATGGCAAATGTTACAAAGCTCTCCACATCCAACTATCTTATGTGGCGCCGTCAAATCTATTCTCTTCTTGCCGGCTATGACCTTGCTAACTTCCTTGATGGTTCTCGTCCCATTCCAGTGGCAACAATCTCCACTGCTGAAACATCTACTCCAAACCCTGAATATCAAATTTGGACACGCCAGGACCAGTTGATTTACAGTGCATTAGTCGGCTGCATCTCTGTTAACATCCATCCACTCATCTCCCTTTCAGACACCTCTGTTGATGCTTGGAACAAGCTTGCTGCTACATATGCAAAGTCGAGCCGAGGTCATATTAAACAAATTAAACTACATCTCAAACAATGGACCAAAGGCACACGATCCATTGATGAGTATTTGCAAGGCTTTACAACTCGATTTGATCAACTTTTTGTCCTCGGGAACATCATTGAACATGAAGATCAAATTGATTTCATCCTTGAAGGTTTGCCTGAAGACTACAAACCAATTGTGAACCAGATAGAAGGACGTGAAGTTTCTCGTACACTCACTGACCTTCATGAAAAGCTGCTCAATCATGAAGCCAAATTACTTGTTGCTCCTCAACCAAACACCTTTCCTGTCACAGCAAACATTGCAAATAACCGGAACAAGTCCCAACAACGCAACAACTCTAAGCAAGTGCAATCATGGACACCTCAGACAAATAATCATCGCCACCAACGATCATTTGACTCTTCCTAGCATATCTCTCCTGTCAATTCTCGTAACAACAACAACACTTATGGAAGTAAGCCATATCTGGGAAAATGTCAACTTTGTCAAACTCTAGGCCACTCTGCACGAAGATGTCCTCAACTCATGGCCTTACAGGCCTCTTCTCCTGGTCTTCTACCCAACCCACCTTCCTCATGGCAGCCAAGATCACATCTTGCAACTCACACATCTGCTGCTAATTCCAGTCCATGGATCCTGGACTCCGGTGCAACGCACCATCTCACTTCAGACCTGGACAACTTAGCTCTACATCAGCCCTATATTAGAGGAGACGAAGTGATTGTTGGTGATGGTCAAGGTCTCCCAATCTCCAATAGTGTTTTTGCTTCTTTGTCTACACCTATTAAACGCCTCTGTCTCAATGATATTCTTCATGTTCCATCTATAACTAAGAATCTCATCACTGTCTACAAGTTATGCAATGCTAACCAAGTCTCTGTTGAATTTTTTTCCCTCTGTTTTTCAGGTGAGGGATCTCAGTACGGGTGTCCCATTACTCCAAGGTCGCACTAAAGAGGAGTTGTATGTGTGGCCGACCATCTCACAGAAACCGGCTGCATTCTCTATTGTTCTGGATACATAGACGTCCTTGCCGAAATGGCATTCATGTCTTGGTCATCCTTCTTTTTCAGTTCTCAAAACTATTGTTTTAACTTTTCAATTACCATTGTCTTCTTCTTCATTCAATAAAGAACCTTGTCATGATTGTCTCTTAAACAAAAGTCACAAACTTCCATTCTCTGCTTCTTCAATCACTTCTACAAATCCTTTACAAATCTTATTTACTGATGTTTGGACCTCTCCTGTCCTTTCTCAAGACAATTACAAATATTATCTTCTAATTTCTTATCATTATTCTCGTTACTCATGGTTCTTTCCTCTCAAACTAAAATCTCAAGTCAAAGATACCTTCATTCGTTTTATTGCCCTTGTCGAAAACAGATTCCACACAAAAATAGGAACTCTCTCCTCCGACAATGGTGGTGAATTCCTATCCCTTTGTGATTTTCTCTCTTCTCATGGAATCACTCATCTCACCACTCCTCCACACACTCCTGAACATAACGGTATCTCTAAAAGACGACATTGTCATATCGTAGAAACCGGTATGTCTCTTCTCTCCCATTCTTCTGTCCCGATCAAATTCTGGCCATTCGCACTCTCCACTGCTGTGTATCTCATCAATCACATGCCTACACCTATCTTATCGCTTCAATCTCCCTATCAAAAACTCTTCAACCAAAATCCAAAATTATCTAAAACTTAGAGTCTTTGGCTCTCTCTCTGCTTTCCATGGTTAAAACCATACAATTCTCATAAACTAGAACCAAAATCTCAACCTTGTTTTTTCTTTGGTTACTCTCTTTCCCAAAGTTCATACTACTGCTATGAACCAAAATCTCACAAATTATTCACCTCTCGTCATGTTCGCTTCGATGAAGCTACTTTTCCTTTTCAAAAATTTGTTGTTTCACCTAAGCCTCAACCACCTATTCAACACTCTGTCTCTTGGTCTCAACGAGTCACAATCATTTCACCGATGGTCCCTCACATACAGCCACCTCCAGCGCCACCCTCGCACTCAGATCCCTTACCTCGGGAGCCATTCAATGGTGATGTACAAGCACCTGCATCAGAGGTAGCTCCAACATCAGTTCTTTCACCTGCAGGCACTTCACTCTCTGCCCAACAACCTGCTCCCATCATCACTTATCAACGCCGCAATCGACCACCACAACCCACTACACTTCATCAAGAACAACCTCCAGTTACAGAGACCACTCAATCAATCTCCTCTATTCCGGCTCAGAACACTCACCCGATGACAACTAGATCCAAACTTGGCATCAACAAATATCGTACCCGTCACAATCTTCACATCACAACTAACACGAGCATTAAGGCTGCACCAACTGCTGCAACACAAGCCTTAGCTGATCCAGACTGGCGTCATGCAATGGCCGAAGAATTCAACTCTCAACTAAAACATTGCACATGGGATCTAGTTCCATATCATCCTCACTATAATGTTCTTGGTTGCAGATGGGTTTTTCGTACTAAATTGCGTGCTAATGGTTCTTTAGACAAGTACAAAGCTCGCTTGGTTGCCAAGGGTTATCACCAACAACACGGCCTAGATTATTCTGAGACATATAGTCCTGTTATCAAGGCTACGACAATTCGCGTGGTCCTTAATCTTGTTGTTGCTGGAAACTAGCCAATCCGTCAATTGGATTTCAACAATGCATTTCTCCAAGGCAATTTGACAGAGGTTGGATATATGCAGCAACCACAAGGCTTTATCGACAAGGATAGGCCAGATTATGTTTGTCGTCTTCAGAAAGCAATATAGGGGCTCAAACGAGCTCTACGGTCTTGGTATATGGAATTACGAACTTTTCTCTTACAGAATGGCTTCAGCAATTCCCTAGCAGATGCTTCTTTATTCATTCGTAAGAGTGGTAATTCCATCATCTACATTCTTATCTATGTCGATGACATTGTTATCACCGGAAACAGCACCAGTCTCTTATAGTCAGTCATTGCGGCTCTCTCTACCAGATTCTCCATCAAAGATCTTGGACCTCTATCTTATTTCTAGGCATTGAAGTACAACGCACTAAAGATGGCCTACATCTTAGCCAGCGGAAATACATTCTTGATTTGCTTAAGAGAACACAAATGTTTAATGTCACACCTGTCTCCACTCCTATGGCAACATCACCTAAATTGAGCACAAAGTCTGGTTCTATACTGCATAATGCCACAGATTATCGCAGTGTTCTTGGTAGTCTTCAGTATCTTGCATTCACAAGACCCGATATATGTTATGTTGTCAATCGGCTTTTTCAATATATGCAATCTCCAACAACAGATCACTGGCAAGCTGTTAAGAGGATCTTACGCTACTTGGTAGGCACTACAGACTTTAGGATCAAATTTCGCAAAGGTACCCCATTGCATCTCTATGCTTTCTCAAACGCAGATTGGGCTGGAGACACAGACGATTTCATCTCTACAAATGCTTACATTGTATACCTAGGTGGTCAGCCAATATCCTGGTCCTCCAAGAAACAAAAAGGCGTCGCTCGAAACTCCACCGAAGTTAAATACAGAGTTGTTGCTAACACCAGCACTGAACTCCTATGGATCTGCTCTTTATGACGTGAAATGGGTTTTACACTAAACCAAACTCCTGCGATTTATTGTGACAATGTAGGAGCAACCTATCTCTTGTCTTCCACTCTAGGATGAAGCATGTTGCTCTTGACTATCACTACATTCGGAATCAAGTTCAATTCGGGATACTCAAAGTTGCACACGTCTCTACAAAAGATCAGCTCGCAGATGCATTAACGAAGCCACTCTCGCGATCCACATTCCGACACTTAACACGCAAGATTGGAGTTACTTCTACCCCTCCATCTTGAGGAATATACATATAGAAAACAACAGATTCTCTGTATATTTTGTGATTTTGGAAATCATTGTTGTATAGAAACTGCTGTAACTATTGATTCAGTAATAATATATTATCTACAAACTTATAGTATATCCATCATATAAGAATCACCAACACTTGTATGTAAACCCTTTCATTAATATATAGAGAAATTTCATTAGAGTACATAGTTCTTTTCGCTTCTACGATTTCAATGTTGTGCGAGGTTAAAACCATTCATGATTCATATTGCCATACGATTTCTACAAAGTTTACCTACGTTTTTGCCGTCTAATTACACTGAATCAAAGTATGACAAGATAAATTACGAATTTATTAAGAAAAAAACAAGCAACTATGTGTTGAAAAGAGCAAGAGCACCTAACAACATGTACGAGTCAATCTGTACAAGACCCCAAAAAATTGGTACCGTCATTTTTGAGCTCCTAATTATGGTAATCTCACAATAACACATCAAGAAGCCTGCAATGTGTAACAGAATCATAAATTAAAATGCATATAATCAGTAACGTATGAAGAGACAGATCATACCTACGTTTACAAACACACCAACCAATGTCAACTAATTAACTTTAACTTCAAAATGCAACCACCATTGGGAAAAACAGAGCTACCATTAGCTAGCTCAGTGCCACGAACAATGGAGGATAAAAAAAGCAGCACCGTGGTAACGAAAAGGCTAATACGAAGAGAACCTTGCTTTAAGTGGAGAAGGATCCTGCAAATATGAAAGCATATCTATCTTATTATATGTTTGTCCTTATGTGTAAATCAGTAGTAACAAAAAAAAAAAAAAAAAAAATCT
>OVBE01002612.1:15329-29889 GCA_900406425.1 Iberis pinnata
AGCGAGAATGATAGAAATCTGTAAGCCTCTGCTAAAGGCTTCATTGAACAATATCCGTGTTTGCATATTCTGAAAACCAGGTAACCATGAAAGTAATGCAACTGGGGCCATAACTATCAACCCAAAGAACAAATCGTAAAGACGAGCAACAGAGATGACTGTGTCCCAAACTACTGTTGATATCAGAAACGGTCTCAGTACTTGAGCTATTGAAATCAATCCCCAGCCTGTAGGAATAAAGGCCAAGAGACTTATCAACAAATCAACCACTGTCAGTTTAGTAAACTGCAGCATCACTATGACTACAGTAACCGTGAGCACAATAACTATGAACTGAATGAATCGGTATTTAATATGCTCCTTGATGGAATATCTTCTCTGAGCATAGATTGTTACGATGTATATTGAAGAAATACCGATAATGCATCCCCAAGAAGCCAAGTATACACCAATGCTGGTCTTGTTGTCTGCAATGCGAAGATGGTACACAATGCTATACTGGAAAAAGAAGAACCGAAGATCAAGTATAATCTCAAGCAGTTTCCCCCACACTCCAGTTGTTTTCAGATGTTCTTGTTCTTCGTTCCACCATGTAAACCAACTCTGATCTGCTTTCGTAAACAACCCGCCTCTGGACCATAGCCAATTTATGAAATCGTCAAAATCGTATACGGTTTTGAGCCAATCGAAACCAGATGGGTTAAATAGAAATGGAGAAATAATCCAAGAGGTAATAAGGAACCAGCTAGAAATCGTCATTAGTATGTAAACAAATGAACTCTTAGCCAGTGGGCTATAAGCCGCATATACCAACAAGATAATCCCAAGCTCAATAGCCTTGATGAAATGTGTTCGAGCATACAATCTATAGTTCTCTGCAAATTTCTTATGCTCCACCACAAAACCTCTTCCAGTGGCACGATACTTGGCTCCACCATGGAGTATAGTCCGACCAAAGTAATGGCTTCGGGTTCCCAATGAAAAGGTGTAGAAAAAAGATGCAAGTTGTAGCTGCATTGTTATAAAATCCCAAACTGCTGGAAGAAACCCACGCTCCAGTGAATTTTCAAGAATCATTGGAAGTGCAGTGAAAAGTCCTAGCTGGATAATAAATTGCTGATTCAAGATTGCACCAAGAGCTTCATTGCTGCTACTTCTGTCCTTTGCTATTTTCTCAACACCACTAAGTGCTAGGTAAAGCCGACCCCACAAGAATGCATAAACAGTACATACTATTAACATTGTGTTGAAGTAGTGGCCAATTGTTGTGTAAAAGAAAGAGAGCATTCTGAAAAAGTCCAGCCTGTGACCTAACCTGTAAACGTCTCTGCTCAATGCTTGCTCCCCATTACCACTTGCTACCTTGGCTTCAAACATAGAGATCTGATTCAAACCCACATCTCTTCCTTTGCCTACCTGAATGTATTCATGGTGAGTCACGTTTCCACCTCTTAAAGTGCAATTGAATCCGGCAAATATATCCTCACTGATATTTATAACTCTTGAGGCCTTGCTAATTCCACCCCGAGGCACAAACCAAAACCGATCAAATACATCCGGATGACCATAATGCATTCTCACTTTCAGTGGATTGGCCAGAACTCGCTGTCCTAACGTTACAAAACTTGTTTCCTGAGCAGACATGAACCACGCAAGTGAAGATACGGAACCAGTGAAAACTTTCTCACGGACTCCAAGAATGGTAGGTTTTCTAATCCCATAGTAGTTTTTGAATGATTCCAATAAGTTCCTCATTTTAAGCGCCTCCTCAAAATGGTTATCTTGATTCATATCAATGGTCTGTACAGCGTCACCTCGTGTAAAGATTAGAGCATGGTTTTGGTTTTCTGGCTTTCCCTCGCCAAGTTTCAGTGGGCCTGGTAGTCTGATTCGATAGATCTCCACCTCCCTCTGAAGTTGTCTATCAAATTTCACAAGAACCGAGTAGTACTCAACCTCATCCCTTCCCAAATCAACTTCATCAACATAAGCAATACGAAGGGCATCATGATTTTTCATCAGGAACAGAATCTCCTCAGCTCTGTGGTCCCCTTTTGCTTTATGCTGTCCATAAACTTGGCATGCCACAACGTATGTGAACTTCATCATTGCACTCCCATACTCAGACCCTTTAAGCAAATGTGTTATCCCACTAGCCATTCTGCTAATTTCCTGAGAAAACGTTGGTTGCAGTGTGTTATCCCCACCATCATTTGTGTAGTAAGAACGGGGTTGCTCAGGAGCAATCTGAGTACCCATCCTGATATCCATTTCGGAAGCAGAATCAAGAAAGGCAAGCTTCTTCAACGCACTATAATAATACATCATCCCTCGTACTGTTCTGGACAACGTCTGTCCCCTATATGAAGCCCAGAGGCGAAGATCTCTAACCTTCTTTGACCAAATTTCATTCTCATTCTCCACTCCCTCTCTACGCATCCGCTCCACAAAGTTCACCCATTCGTCTTCATAAATTCTTTGAAGATAGAATAGGGTGGAAATTCCATCTTCATTCTCAGCTCGGAGCATTTCTTGTCGATACATCACTTCCTCGTCATAGTAAGGAGTCAAGACACTGAAAGCCATCATTTTTTCTACACTGGGAGCCTGAGGCATGTTCATAAAGAGAGAATTGCTAAAGAAAGCAAGACGCTCTCTGGCCTCAAGATTCTTGGGCACATTATGCATTGGATCTCTAGAAGTAAGAATCGTGTGGACCCGCCTTATCTGTCTATAAAAGACAACATCATCAACAGGAGGGAGATTAATGGCATTGACAAACAGCAATTCGGTATCTGCATCCAAACTAATGGGCGCCAAACCAAGCTGCCTCAACTGTTGAGTGCTCCTTCTAGTTCTTGGAAGTTCCCATGCACAGAGTTCATACAGAGCTTGCAGTAGATTCACAATCCTGAACACTTTCTTTTCTGGGTCCATCAGACGCTCAAGAAGTGATATTAGCTTGTCATGAATCCGGAGTAGTACTGTCAGCTTATACACCTCAGTTACTTTTTCGTTTTCCACGTTTTCATCAATTTCCATAAACAACCTGTTCAGTATGGCTTCTTCCTCTGTGCCATTTTTAACAATTCTAAGAACTACATATTTGATGCTATCAAAAGCTTCTATCACAGCACAACGCCTGTACTCACTGCTACAGATTTTCAACCAAAGCCAGTGATCAGGAGCATCACAGAGCTCGTTTGCCTGACTTAACGCAAGTAGGAGTTCATTGCAAAGGAGGAAACACGGCCAACGAATAACCCGAATATTCCAACAATTAGGCGGCAACTCGAGTAGCTCAACCTCCCTATCACTGATTAGGTCTTCCTCCCTAAATGTGAGGATTATCTCATTCCAGATCAGGGCAAACCAAGTCGCTTCAACTTGACTGGATTCGATCTTGTTGAAAGGCTGACCAATTCCATATCGCAATTTCAGCCGGTGAATAGCATCACGAATCTTCTTAAGCACTGTAGCTTTAGGGCTAAGAAGTTGCTCCTCAGGTTTCAGGTTAAACTGCATAGCACTTGAGAAAAACTGAAATCTAAGTCTTAACTGATCTATGTTCCGTATCTCACCCAAGTGGGAAAATAGACCAATTGTTGCACCTACAAGTGACGAGTAGATTGAGTACCAAATTTGCAGATCCATCAGGTATATCAAAACAACAGGGAGCCAGAGCATCACCACTGCTATTCTGTGAGTGCTTCCAAAAAACTCATGCCAATTGTATGTCGCATTTTTAAGGTTCAGTAGTGCCCTGGTCGGAGCAATTAGTGGCCTAATTTGTAAGAAGTAACTGAAAATGAATTTGCTAGCCAATACAATGACCCAAAATATTGTATACTTAATATTGTCCACCAGGCCTTCCCTCATCCCACGACCAACGAAAACCTTGCTATAGAACCACCATGTCAGAAAGTATACAAGTCCAAGATTCAGCTCCTCGACCCAGTTCCTTAGCCAAGGAACAATAAATAATAAAAGAGCCAGTAGCTCAGGTGTAACATACACAAACACGACCTTGAGAAATGTGTATATCCTGTCGTTTGCAGCTCGAGACCAAATTCCATCCCTATTTTTCTGACTCCAAATCCTTGCGTAGAAGACAGAAAACAAAACTGTCCAAGCCACAGCTACAAAGAACTTCAAAATCAGTCTGACAAAAAGCCAGTACGTTTCTCTGCTCACCAAACTGTACTGAGTACTAGCATCGAGCACAGATTGGAGCAACCTCAAGCCTGCCCAAGAGATAAAAATTGTCAACAATGCAACCTGCAAGTAGAAGAAAGATAATGTCAACTCAAAACACACATCACAGTATACTGATGAAAACAAAGGAGAAGCTCTTAGTAGTTAGACCTCTACATCTTGGGACTGCCAGGGAAACTGAACATCACTTGTAGCAACAATAATAGCTGCCTGCAAGAAGAGAAGCAGTAAAATCCATAACCGATCAAAGCTTCTAAACACATTCCAGAATGATCTTTGCTCCACAAATCCTGTCTTCCCCACTCTGCTACTTTTAGGTGTAGTATCGAAGAAATTACTAGTGTAGTCAAGAGGCCATTTAAGGCTCTTAAAGGCTCTCTTGCTCCAGAAATACTCATTAATATCGTCGTAATTTCTCCAGGCGGAGTGTGGTTTAGTCCCATTGTTGCTACTCTCAACCTCAGTCTTAATCGTCCTGTAAATAGGCATGACCACGCTCTTTAAAAAGGCGCAATCACCGGAGAAAGAAGGCCAGTAAGGCATTCCGGTCATGTCATCAAACTCCCCGTCAAGAACTTTGTTGAGTTCCATAGCCATGTGGTGGAATATGTAGCAGAGACACTCCGGCATAAAGCGGAGATTCGCCGATTCTCCCCAAATCAAGAGAAACAGAGCTACATAGAGAAGCTCGCGGCGGAGATTCAGAACAACATTGGTTTGATGACGGCTTTGAGTCGGACTTATGACGTGGCACCTGACTCCGAGGAAGGAGCACCAATTAGTATAGTTACGGAGCAGCTTCTTTCGAAAACGACGGAGAACTGTGGGATCAAGGCCGTCGGGATGAAGTGGAGGCGGTTGGAGCCGCATTTGGGAGTTAGCTAAGTGGAGGACGAGATTTTCTCGCTGATTCCGAACGTTGTCGATTTGGAAACCGAAGAGAAAACCGAGCCAGTCCATCAAGTCCATGCGAGGTGTCATATCGACAAACGGAGGTTTCGGAAGGTCACCAACTATTCTAAGCGCCGCCGCAGCAGCACGAACCTCCGGATACCTTAGAGACGGATGTTCCGTTACAAAATCGTGGATCGGAATGATATTATATACCTCCTGCAACGGCGCGTGAAGCTGATGAAGATCACGCGCGGCGGCCATTGAGGTCCTTGGCCTCAAGCTCATCGCCGGATAACGGTTTTTTACTCAGAATCTTTTCAAAAAGTTGTTTCCTCTTTATTTTGTTTTTCTTTATGTTTTCTGTAAGTTTCAAAGAGAGTGACGACGAAATGAAACTGTGCAATGGAGATAAAAGTAGAGAGATAATGATGTGTGTCACATTGTATAATAATTACATGCTCCTTAACTATTGATCGTTAGATTAGTTAAAGGGCTTTAATAAAGAAGTAATTTAACGGTGGATATGAAGTGAACCGAGCGTCCACGAAAAGGAGACGTAGTGGTGAGACACGTGCGAGTACGCGCGTGTCAGAGACTCGAAACAATAAAACACTGTCACTGAGATCGAAAGAGGAACAAGACAAGAATGCATTATATCCGTTCTACTATGCTCGTAGGCTCTAATAAGGATAAAAGTCATCATATTTTGGTGATTAAGATATACTGAACGTGACAATAAAAAAAAAAGATATACTGGAAAAGAGGTAATATGTATTCACTATTGAATGATGAAAGTGATGGCGATTTCGTGTTACTTATCATTATAAAGTTTGTATCAAAGTCGAACACACTAAACTCTTGTTTATTTTTGCATCCGCATGTAAATACAATGTACACTATATCTAGAATTTACTTATAGATGTTAGAATTATGTATGGTTAGTTTTCGTATCTAAATTTAACATACGAATATTATGTCTATATATATATATATATTAGTATATATATTTCTTTAGTTTTTTAGTTTACAATATATATATATATATATATATATTCATTTATTAAAAACATTTTGATGAAAAAGGACATATTTCATGTTATAAAAATAGAAACATATTTTCTTCAAAAAAAATTTTCATTTTCCCGTCAAAAAGATATACAAAATTGCGAGAAAACGAAAAACACATAGTTCTGCTGAAATCGTAGATACACATTTTTCCACTTAAAAATATATAACTACGTTTTTCGTCAAAAACGCATGAAAAATATTGTCTCGTCAACAACATATAATGTAATTTCTTATCAAAATTATGAAAACATATTTTTGTGTTGCAAATTTGTTTTCTCGCATTTTTTTTTTTTTTTTGCAGGTTTGTTTGTCTACTTGGCCACAAATTTTTACGTCACTTCTATGTCACCGCAGATTTTTATTTTTCGCAAATTTTTGGTCGCATATTTTTCATTTACATTGCAGATTTGTTTACATTGCAGATTTTTTTCTCACATATTTTTACTTACATTGCAGATTTATTTTCATTACAGATATCTTTACATTACAGATTCTTTTTTGCTAAACTGCATATTTATTTATTTTTTGTCACACATTTGTTTACATTGCATATTTGTTTTTCATTGCAATATTTTTTTTACTGCAGATTTGGTTTTTGTCGTAGCATAATTATCAGTTTCCAAAATTGCCATAATAACCCCTTTGGCCGTAGTTTTATTTTAAATCGGCAATAGTCGCAGTTTTGTTTCACACGTTACCGCATATTTATTTTCTTACTCATCTGACCCTCACAATACCGCATATTTTTTGTCGCCGGTTTTTCTAAATCTTTTGACCGCATATTGTTAAAAAAACTGCAGTGATTGTATTGCAAATTTTTAGAAACCGTGACAGAATTTTTTGCTTGTCAACTGAATATTTTGACCGATTTTTCTACATTGCAGAGTTGTTTATTTACTGCAGAGTTATTTCTTTATTGCAGTTTTTATTACCCACATTAGGTAAAAACGATGTCGTATGAGTTAATCATCCTATCATATAAGGTCTATTTAATCATCATTGTAGAGTTTTTTGCCCATTGGAACTTTGACTAAGTTAACAAATCATTCAACGTCGTTTCCACCTATTGTAGGGTTGTTTCTCTAATGCTAATACGTATAGTAATTGCAGAGTTGTTGTAATATGCAGATAAGGAAAGAAAACTAACATATATATTCATGTTCTTTAGTAACAAGTGTAGAAAATAAACGCATAACCATAAGATTTGCAAATACATATCGGTCTTTCACTTGAAGAGATAGACCGCTACAAAAACTATAATCACATCAACCATAACAATAGAAACCATCTTCATCTTCATCTTCATCACAACCATGTCAGTTGTAATCTTCAGTACCAGGTCTTGCAGAGCTGCCATTTGTTCCATCTTACTCACCTCTTGTACAAGAGCGTAGTCAAACTGTTCCGTAACATTTTTCGTAGTTTTTTCTAATTCTTCCATGACTGCCATTTCTCACAACTTCCAAACGTGTCACCCACCATCCTAGGATATTAATAACATCAATACGAGTAGGCAGAAATGCAGATTTGTTCTTCAATTAGTAAACAAAATTGCATATATGACTGATAACTATTGAAGAACCATTTACGACCTACATTGTGACTCACGGTTTTAGAAGTACACTTACATTTCTTTTAGGACATGTGTACAACAATCTTTCCAGATTTGGTAAATGAGTGGCGCTTTCAATGAAAACATTCTGGCCACAGTAACACACCACCAACGTCCCATATTCGGAAGGGTCTGTACCATCGAAGTGCATTGCATTCGGAAGAGGATGGGGAGGAGGATGGCTCATCACATCTTCCTCGTCGTTGGAGTTATGACTGAAACCATGCACATCTTGTGCATCGCTAATGTTATAGCTATACGTCCCCATGTCGAAAATTGATCTAAAAATTAAAGAGAAATAGTAAAAAATTGATCCCAAATCAAAGAGAAACCCAAAATATTCTATATCAAAATCAAAGAGAACCCCAAAAGATGAGATTTCCAAAAAGATTTTCTACAAAAAAAGATGATTAAAATGATGTTGTTTCTACAATTTTCAAAAATAAATCAACAATAGAACAAAAAACTGCAATACTAAATTGATTAAATATCCAAATGTTAATGGAAATAAAGTATGCAATAAAAAATTAAATCTCCAATGTAAATGGAAATAAATCTGCAATACCAAAAACATCAGCAATACAAAGAAAAATCTGCATTTACAGCAAGATTTTGCAATACAAAATTAAATCTCCAATGTAAATGGAAATAAATCTGCAATACAAAAACAACTCTAAAATACAAACAAAAAAATTGCAATTGCAACAAAATTCTGTAATAAAAAAATTTAATCTTCAATGTAAATGGAAATAAATCTGCAATACAAAAAAACTCTGCAATACAGACAAAAACTTTTAACCGCACGCACTGCTACGTTTTACAATCAATCTCTTTAGCTTCCTAAACATTAATAACCATAATATATATTATCTCACACTACACGAAGCGACTTCAACAATCGCACATGTTCGTTGACAACTTTCAGTTTCTATAAATATTGTCTCACAATACATGAAAGTGTTTTTTGTTTGTCTCTTCGCGAAAAAGTAACAGGTTCTTTGATTCATCTATCTCTAAAAAAAACCTTGTATTCGATGTTTATATACATTGCATTTATGTTATCTGAGTACATTTCAGTAATCTTATTTTTGGTTTATTGTAGGCAATCATGGACAAGGGTAAACAAGTGAAAGTAGACATAGATGATGACCACAAGCATGCCAAAAAAAAGACAGGCTGTTATCTGATTTATCTATCTCTCAAAAAAATTTGTATTCTATGTTTGTATACATTGCATTTATGTTATTTGAGTCCATTTCAGTAATCTTATTTTTGGTTTGTTGTAGGCAATCATGGAAAAGGGTAACATGAAGGTCGATATAGATGATGACTATGAGCATGCAAATGAACTCCATAAACTTTATGAACTCCATCAAGTTTATAACCATTACAAGACGATTATGGTTATGTTGAACAAGTAAATAAGGGCCAATGAGGACGCTATGGAAACAAGGGTCAAGTACGAGAGGAAAAACACCAAATTTTGTTCTTTATAGAAACAAATTCCGGCTCACAAGTTTGACATCAATCTTGAGTGGATGAGGCTGTTAGCACGGGAGGAGGTGCTCAAGGAAGAATGGGAGAAGATTAAAATACTGGATGTGGGATTTGAAAAATGGGTTGCAGTTTCAAACGGTTGGATGGTCCTATGGGAATGAACAATGTTACTGATTTAATGATTTTTTTCAATATTTGTTTAAGTTATTTTGGATTTTTTATGTTTGGACTATTTTATGTTTTTTCTTTAAATTATGGTGAGTTTAATTTGGTTATTTTAAAAAACCATAAAATATGGTTTTTAAATCACCCGGTTGCAGATTTTTTTAATCATCCAATTGCAGATTTTTTAATCACCCGGCTACAGAATTTTTTATTCATTGCATATTTATTTTTTAAAATCTGCAATATGTGGAACAAAACCACAAATACCAAAATTGTTAGCAATACTATATTCTAAACTGAAGCTAGAGACGTGGAAGAACATTGTACCGTCTATATCTCTAGTTTCAGTTTAGAATAGAGTATTGCTGACAATTTTGGTAATTACAGTTATGTTCCACATATTGCAGAATTTTTTTAAAAAATCTGCAAGTGAACAAAAATCTGCAATATAAAATTAAAATTTCAATGTAAATGAAAATAAGTAGGCATTTAAAAAAGAAACAGCTGAAAAAATAAAGTGTTCAAAACGCACAACATAGACGAAGAGACAGAATAAAAAGAAATAACAACATATTCATGTGTCAGAATGACCGCCACCGATCATCTCCATGAACACGCAAATTGCGTCTTCATCATCCATCATCAAATGAAAATAGATACTTAATTTCTCAATTGATAAGGTAAAATAAATACTTTAAAAAGTTAAAGGGTAGTAAAAGCGAATGAGGAGTTTGATTTGGTCCTAAATTGGCGACCATCATACACAAAACAAAGAGAGCGATAATTTAGGTTTTTTTTCTTGCAATACTGAACCATAAGTTTCTTCATATGTGTATGAACACGTACACTAAAAATATCTTCGATTCTCTGCTAGTCGATGAGTTTTATATTCACTCTCTTATCATGTACCGCACATGCAATTGGGGCGCTCATGATTTAAAAGAGTTTCTAGATCTATTTTAGAGAGATAGAGAGACTTTCAAAGTGAAAGATACACTTTGGAGAAACGCAGTAGCTACTATTTGGTTAAACTTAGAGCATCTCCAACTATGAGATGTAATAATGGAGTTCTTAATATGTTTTAGTAATATTTTAATAATTTAAGAAACTATATTCCTATTTAACAAAATGTTCTTCCAATGGTAGAATTTATAAGAGATTCTTAAAAAAAATAAAAAATTATACATTATATTTTACATATTAAAAATAATTAAAGTTCAAATATACATGAAATGTATATGATTAAGAAAATATTAAATTATAATCGGAAACGAAGTTTGTAATTTTAATTTGATCCGAATTTTTGCCATATGTGCTCCACCAAATCCGCTTGTAGTTGTTCATGTTTCATTCTATCCCGAATAAGATTTAGATTTGCCATCACGATTTGTAGGCATATATGTTGAATACGTATAATCGACATGTGCATTCTCGTTTCCTTCTTCTAGATTGAATTATGATAAATTAAAATGAGTGTATCCATCTCGTTCGTCTTTCACTATCATATTGTGTATTATGATACATGCTCTCATTATCTTCCCAATCTTGACCTTGTCCCAAAAAATAGCAGAATTTTTGATGATGGCAAATCGAGCTTACAAAACTCCAAAAGCACGTTCCACATCTTTTCGAACTGATTCTTGAGATGTAGCAAATAAAGATGCTTTCGGATCTTGAGGAAGTGTAATTGATTGGATAAATGTTACCCATTTTGGATAAATATCAACGGTTATATAGTAAGCCAATCGATACTCGCGACCATTTACAATGTAACTAACTTTTGGTGCTCGACCATTTAAAATATCATCAAATATCGGTGAGCGATCAAGAACATTATATCATTTAAAGTACCAGGAGGACCGAAAAAGGCATGGCAAATCCAGAGGTCATGTGAAGCTACTGCTTCTAGTACAATAGTTGGTTTCCCGGAACCACGAGTATATTGTCCCTTTCAAGCGGTGGGACAATTCTTCCACTCTTAATGCATACAATTGATGCTCCCTTTCATCCCGGGAAATCCTCGTGCCTCTCCAACATGTAGTAACCGTTCAAGATCGTCGGGTGTAGGTCGTCTTAGGTACTCATCCCTTAACGAAGATATGATTCTTTCGACAAATTTCTCTAAACACGAAAGGGCAGTAGTTTCACCAAGCCAGAGATATTCGTCAACCATATCTCCCGCACAATCGTAAGCCATAATACGAATTGCCACCGTACATTTTTGTAGTCCGGAGAGACCTAATCTTCCGGTAGCATCTCTTCTTTGTTGAAAAAAGGAAAATTCATTGGATAGTCGGTCAACTATTTTCATGAACAAATTCTTGTTCATTCTAAACCGTCGTCGGAATAGATTAGGCGGATATGTTGGTTGATCACTAAAATAATCGTTCCATAACCGGTTATGGCTTTGCTTTCGGTTTCTTTCTAGTATCGCCGTTTCTTTGTATTTGAAAATATATGAGAACTGAGGATATTATCAAATTCGTGTTCAAAAGTTTGATCAAATTCATGATCAAAATCAAAATCCAAGTTTTGAGAAGAAGAAGACATGATAACTTTTAGTATTTTGATATAAAGTTTGGATTTAAGAAGGAGAGGTTGTGTTTGAGAGAAGCAATGTATGAAATAAGAAGAGAAGAAGTTATGTTTGAATAATCTTTTATAGGAAGGAGAAACACAATCTGTGACATTACAATAAATTAGAAAATGACACAACGCAACAAACATTTTCATAATCCGTGACATAACACAACAAACATTTTCTTCCTGTGGCAACAAAACAACAAGACACACATAACGACACATAATCCGTGACACACTACTTTGACTTCTTGTTCATGTGAACAACTTGAGACACAACCTTGACCTCATTCTTCTACTTCTCCTTGTCCCTGTTAAACAATAAACAACAATAAACAAAATGTTATCAGCAAGTTAAGTTAAAAAAAAATCAGAGAGTAAATCACAACAATAAACAGAGATCTTACCTTTATATTCAAAAAAATAGAGAATCATGTAGTTAAAGAACATATACACAAGCTTACATTTAACTTAACATGTCACTGATAAGTTTGTCTTTGAGAGCTATTTCCATCTCAATTAGTGAATCTTTTTTGGAAATTAGACTTTCAAGCAATCCAACCTTAGACACTTTCTCTTTCATTTGTAAGTCCTTCTCTTTAATAGACCACATCTTCTGAAATTTTACTAGTGAGTCTCCCCCACTCTCTGTCCCACATTGCTTACCTTTTCTCTTAGCCGCTTTCACACCCTCAGGCCGAGAATGAACTTCATCACTTTCTATGACAGTGTTTGAACTGTCATAATGATCATCAACCTTTCTTTTTTTTGAGCTACTATCACCTTTTACAGTTGATGCACACCATTTTTGGTCATTCCTAAGCTCAATCCAAGCATGTTCTAGGTTGAACTTAACCTTGTGATCTTGGAAAAGATATCATAGGCTAGCTTGAAAAGGTCATTCTCGTTTTTTCCACTGCTATGTTGTCTCTAAGCTGCCTCATAGCAGCCTACAAACTTGCACACTTGGTCATTTATCTTTTGTCACTTTTGTTTGCAATTTCTTGGATCCCTCTTTTGATACCCTTCAAGTTTTGGTGATGCATTGAAGTATGCACCAATCCTCTTCCAAAAAGCAGTTTGTTTCTGCTCATTGCCAACAACATCCTTACCGGTGTTTAACCAGGCACTACAAATGACTATATCCTTTGTTGGCATCCACTTTCTCCTCTCTTTACGCTCTGGAGTCTCTTCCCTTATTTCCTCACTGATTTGGGTAAACTGTGGGACTTGAGATAGACCAAGTCCCATAGTAGGGGTTACAGAAAATGAAGGGTAAAGAGTTTCTTGGCTGTTCAAAAGTTTTGTGAAATTATTATTTGAATCCATGGCTGAAATTAGTAAATCTCTGTTTCAATTGTGTTTGTAGTTAAAAACAGATTGATTATTATAGATGGAGTTAGTCTTCATAAGTGTTGTTAGTTTTGGTTGGTGAAATTTAATTTTTTTAAGTGTTGGTGGTTAAGTATATTAAGTAAAAGCAAACCACACCCCTAATACTAATCTACACCTCAAACAAACAGTCAACAGTCTTAAATATTCATCCCTAATATGACTTTAACTTTCACCAAGTCAGTCTTTAATCTGCTTCCTCTTGCTTTATTCCCTTAAGGACATTTTGTTTCTTCTGTTACTGCAAAAATCAGAGATAAAAACATCAAAAATCAGTACCACAAAATCAAATAAACTTTTTTTCAATACAAAACGAAACTATGACGTAAACATGTTCGGAATAGATGTCAACTGTTAGATATTTGGAAGAATAAGGTGAATTTAATTGTTCTATAAAACAATTTTCTCAACTCTTAATCAGAACTCTTTTACCCTACCCTAGTGACTTACGTGTTACCAATATCTTCCATGCTTAAATTAAATTGAAAAATAAATCTCACCATTTATCAATAGAACTTTCCTCACATAAAAAATAACAAAAATATAAATCTCTATAAACAAAAACAAAAGCCCTCGTAACTTCAGAGATTTTTTTTTGTAAGGTTCACTACATTTTTAAAAAAGAATTAGAGAACAATAAACATCAACAATATAAATCTCTATATGGATTGTGAAAAACGAACCTTGTTTCATGTGTGAAGTAGACCTTGAAAAATGATATTTTACATGTGGAGAAACCTAAAAAGATATGTAACAAAATTCTATTAAAGATATTTCTACTAACATTTTATTGTTGAACTAAAAGAATAGAGTTTTTATGTCAAAACCTATGGAGATTTCACAAGCATATTTGACCCGAGACCTTTCTATGTAACAAACTATTTGCAAGCTTTAATGCTATCTAAAAACATGACTCTCGTTTTGTTGAAGCCTGAGATTTTCTATGAGATTAAAAGACTTGAGGCTACGAATATCATCACCCTGCCAAAGTACAAACTTATGTTTAACCCACAATACCAATGATCTACCATTATATCTAAGACATACACATGACGCAAAATTAACAGAGAAAATCAGATCTGTGGAAACCCGTATTTTGACAAGATTTTTTTTTTTTTGTTTTGTATTTATATTTCG
>OVBE01002613.1:0-29887 GCA_900406425.1 Iberis pinnata
CATTAAATTCTATAATTAAGTTGAATTAGTATAAGAAAAATCTTGTATAATTTTGTAAAATAATTTAAATCTCATAGAATAATAAATTCAAAAGGAAAAAGAAAAAATCATATTTAAAATAGTTATCAAACATGATTAACACTAATTAAAATTTAAAGTTGATTCAAATCATAAAAAATTTAGGTCGATTTGGTTCGATTTTTTTATTGAAAAAGTTTGGATATCTGAACCCGACCCAAACCCGAAGTTAAAATACCGAACCCGACCCGAAACTATAAAATACCCGAACAGATTCTAGACCTCCTTACCGAAAACACGGAAACCCGAAAAACCTGACCCGAATCCGAACGGGTACCTGAACCCCCACCTCGTATCAGAAATTGATCCATCCCCTTATTCATTAGGTCACTTGTAGACTTCACAAGGATGGAAAAAGGGTCTTTACCAAATCGTATCTAATATGTATCTAAAAGTTGAACTCCAAATTTAACAACAGTTTCTAAACCCAAAATCCAGTCTTATGTTTTGCCTTCATTAGGGTTAAGCAAATACCTCACCGGCTTTCTCTAAAATTCTTACTCTTCTACTTTCTATCATTTTTGTGAATCATATTTATGGTGCTAAAACATAATCAACATGTAAATTAATTTCATCTTCAAGAAAAGAAAAAAGGTTATGAACATGGGTATTACATTTAGGAGAAAAGACTTTAGTTTCAAAACATATTTCATTCAAAAACAAAGTCAGAGGATCTATAGAGGATTCATCAGTGCTACAACTTATAAAACAAGTTGTTACTAATTTGTATCATGTTTAGTAAATATAGTGTCACAAATTACAACTCATATAATTGTCATAGTTTTGTCTCTAATTGGTGACTATATTTTTGTAAAAAAAAAGTCATAACTGTTACGACTAATTTAACGTAACAATTACGTCTCTAATTGTGATAAATTTTAGTAACAACACATTTTGTCATAATATTATGACTAAACCATTACAAATTCATGACAAACATAAATTTGTCATAAAACTATAAATAAAACGTCACAAATTTTTGTCGAAAATTTTTTGTAACAAAATTTCGTCGCAATAACTCTTTTCTTTTGTAGTGTAAGTTCCTGAGGATGGGGTAGACTAGGGTTGATGTCCTGATTTCTACCTTAGCACCTAAGTTGTTTGTCTTTAAATCCCTTCTATTTCACCTGCATGTAATGCTGATTGTATTTCATCCTGGGAAGGACTGAAAACCCGCCTTTAGGCTCTTCAACACTTGACAATGATTCATTGGAGATGTACGGAACTAGGTGATTTCATATATTCGTTCCCCCTTCTAAGGGATTAGTTTTTTGGGAAGCTTATTGACTATAGTAGATTGTTTTTCATGCCTGCTTAGTAGTTACTGTCTATAACGGGAGTTAAGTATGTGATTGCTCTGCTTGAAATTGATTGCCAAGGGATTGGAATTGGTTGCTTATGTTTCTACTGTCTAGGGATTAGCTCATTGTATGAGGTATGTTAGGTACTTAGGTAGTTCAGGATAGATCCTTAGTCAATTTCCCTTGTCCCCAGGAACTGCTTCACATTAGTTTACATCTTTTACTCTTTCTGCTTTTACTCTGTTTTGCATCCTAGTCTTTTATGCTTCTTTTTCCTGTTACTGCACTTTACTTCCAGCATGTTCATTGCACTTAGGACCTGTTAGTAAAACAACCTTTTAACTGTTAGCTTGAATTTAAAGCATCCATTGCATTCCAGATTGCTAGTACACTCCCATTTGGATTGATAACCCATCTATACTCCAATGATGGGTAATTGATACCCTTTAAGGACGAAAAATCTTACTATCATCTACCTAAAATGAAGATGAAACAAGAGCTAAAATTCATTAAAAATACAATATATCTAATCCCCCAAAGTTATCATTTGCTTATCCCCAAGCAAAGCACAAAGGTAAATGAGAAAAGAGGTTTGAAAATGAGAACTTATAACCAGAACTTGAATGTAATGCTTCAAGTGTATCAAATTAAAGACTAGTAAAATGATGCATGGATCACAATTATTCAATGTACTTATACATACTCATCAGAAGAACCAAAGTTAGCTATCAAAGTGAAGTAACTTCAAACCATCCTATTCACCAGTCTCCTACATTCAATTAACATTTAATTGCGGCCTTGCTCATGGAGAAGGCATGTAATCCATTTGGTTCAGTTTTAGAGTTTCATAGATGTTTGAAGTAGTTTCTCACTTTTTAAAGTGGCTTCTCTCAAATGAGTAATGCAAAACATTAGGAATAATCAAAGTAGAATCAAAAAATTGAGGCGTACAAGGCTTTCACCTCATCTAATGCTCTACCCAATTATCTTTTATGTTTATATTCTATTCCATGTTTCACGTTCTTGTACACTTAGAACCCAAACTACCAAATATTAATTTTCTTTTGAAAATTTTTCTATTCAAAACATTACCCTTCTTCTTTAATTTCCAAAATATTAGGAGCATTCTTCTTTATCTTATTTTCTTTACATTTTATCACTTAGTCTTCCTTTTCCCATATAGATTTTTCTTTTTCGTTTTCTTTTCGGTTTTATTCACTATCTTCGGAGGATTAGACCTTTTTTATTCTTTTTTTTTAAACCATTTGGTTTCTTTTATACTTCTAGAGTTTCTTTTACTTAAGCCTATTTCAATACTCTTTTTCAACACTACCACACTTTTTCATGGTATTTCCCAAACAATACCTTATTATAAACATTCTCCCACCTAAATATGTTAACCTTAAAATGAGGCTAAATCTAAGAGGCTATTTCCTTGTCGTTCGACTTCTGTTACACGGGTTTTTTCCCATGTATTCATTTTCTGAAAAAGTCCTTACAATAGAGAGCAATGGGGGGGGGGTTGAAAGAAAATTTTTGGGTGAACAAGGTGTGGTAACCATCCTAAAGGTGAGGATGGACATTTTGATTAACAGGAGTGATAAAATTAGGAAAAGATAATCCAAATGTTAAATATTTTAGCATGGCTAAGAATTTAAAATCCATAATCAAGAAAATTAGATTCATTTAAGTCCAAATATTCATGGGATTGGTTTTAATTCAAGCAAGATTCAACAAACACTATGAAGCTTAAAGCGGTCAATTCCGAGCATGGAGTTTCCGAATTCTAAAAATGGTTCATGCATAATTCTACTATTAGTTAGGTGTGCTACAAGTCAAGTAAACACCAAGATTCACAAGGAAATCCAATCATTGTTCCGTATGCAGAATGTGATCTAACATGATGCTAGACTCAACCTAAGACATGCATAAGATGAAGCTAAATGCAATCTTTTTGAATATTTATAATTTTTTTAATGGATTTTTGCAAACCTTAACTATTCATAACGCAAATGCATGATAAGACAAAAAATTGAAACTAAGTTAGATATGGTCCCTCCCCAAAACTTAATTCACACGGTCCCTTGTGTGAAAAACAATTTAGAGAACGAAAGAAAAACAAAAGAAATAAAAACTAAAATGCAAGTATGTACAAGAATGTTGAAAGATACCTCAATCATCGTGATTATAAGAACTAGACGACTCTTTATATATTCAGAGATTGGAGAGATTGTAGGAGAAAGATTCTAAGGATGCCACCTCGGATGGTTCAATTTCGTCGGAGGATTGATGGTAGAAGGATAGGTTTTCTCTTCTTCCGAAGTGGGTTCACCTACTATTTGGAAGTAGGATGATTACTTTCGTTTTGTTTCCTGTTCTAAATTTGTAGCAAAACCGAACATCCATTGTTCCCACTAGAAATTGGATTTATGTCAAATATTAGTAATCCATTAGTCTTGGCGTCCAAACATTCCTTCCAAGTCAGTATTGAGTATGTAGAAGGATTGCTGTTAT
Source organism: Iberis pinnata (assembly GCA_900406425.1). Taxonomy (NCBI): domain Eukaryota; kingdom Viridiplantae; phylum Streptophyta; class Magnoliopsida; order Brassicales; family Brassicaceae; genus Iberis; species Iberis pinnata. The sequence goes on from OVBE01002613.1 coordinate 3,894, forward strand.
CCAATCCCCTATACTAAGTTGAGGTGCCGCTCTCTGCCGTGATATCTAACGCAAATCTTTGAATTTCAACAATTGTTTAAAAATTATCTTCAATATGCTTAGCTTGAATTCAAATATGTTGTGGAATAGGGTCTCATCTTGTAGAGTTTTGAAAACGCGTCGGTCTATGCCCAAACATATGAAGTTCATCTCATCGGCTAAGATGTTGCTTATGTTACACCTTGAAAAAGGAGCTAGCGATGATTTGATGCACATATCTTACAGCCGGGTGGCGGATGCACGAACTCTTGGTCTTGCCTCCTTAAACCTGTTGGACCCTATCACATCCAAAATAAGCTCGATATCACCCGGCTGTCGAATGTGTCCAGCTGAAACCTCTTAATTTGAAAACCGTATATAACTTCTAACCACTTGAAAGAAATTGTGTGAGTTTTATTCTTAAAATCCATGGACCTTATAAATCCTCCTCCATTCTCATCACCCTTATGTCCTTCAAAGTAAAACACCTTCAGCGAAGCTAAGAACATGCATGTCGGTTCTCTGTGAGCAACGAATCCAAGATTTTCTTAACTTGTTCTAGAATCCCAAGGTTACCCAAAATCTCTGCATCCAAGAATGGTTATTCTATGAAGTTAACTTGCATCAATGTCTCAGATAGTAGGCTTTTCAAGTTGGTTTCTACTTCAATTCCTATGCACTATCATTGTCATTGCAGTACAATAGATATTAATCCAATTTAGGGGAAATTAACACACTAAGAATTATGAGAATCTAGTATAGTCTAAGCCATAATAGATTTGTGGTTCATGTTAAACATTCTAAATCAAGCATTAAACAAAAGTCAACAAAAAGTCAAACAAGCAAAAGTCAATAGTAATAAGAAAAGTCAACTAAAAACAGAATGTAAATCAAGATAAAAGCTAAATAGGCAAAGGTGACTGACTCGGGCGATCAAATGATATTCCACGATGCTAACACTCACTTTCTAGTGCTAATCCTTGACCTAGAATTCCCTTAATTAGACTCACTCTCATGGCACTAATCCCTTTCTTAATCATGAAACTAAAAACAATCTCTTGGATAATTACACAGTAAAAGGCAATTAGATCTAATTCATGATAAACCACTAAACTAACTAAAAACAATCTTTTGGATAGTGTCATTTAGCAAACAATAGTTGGTTTAGGAATTTCATCGAACGCCTTTCGGGCACTATTCTTCCTAGGATCTAAATTTTATTTATCAAGTCAAACCTAGCATTAATCATACCTATTGATTGAGGATTTAAGCTATTAAACTCCTAAACATCATATTCAATCACCCTATCACCCTAATCTACCTAATTCATTTGCTTAGAAGTGAACTACTCACTAATCATGGATAAACACAAGTTCTAGTGATGAAAATGTGTAGAATCATGGTTAGAAACATAGAGTAGAAAGAGATTAACAATCAAAACAAAGATCAAACTCTAAATAAGCAAAGATTCAAATGTTTATAAATTTGTTCAAAATAGGAAAAGAGATTAGAGCATAAAAAGTTGTCTCTAAAAATTAGGTCTAAAGCCCTTATATAGTATTCCAAAAGAGGCAATGGATTAACCCAAACAGTTGGGTTAACCCAATTGAAAATTTGTTTACACCAAAGTCAAAATGTTGACCGATCTACCAAACTGATCCAGGTCTGTGGTTTTGCGATAATTTTCTTAGATTGGTTCGGACTGGCCGATCCTCCAAACCGATCTAGGCTTCTGATTTTCTTCAATTCTTCATATCGGTTTAGGCATACTGATCCGGCTAACCGTCCAACTACGTTTTCATCGTTTTCTTGAATCTTTTGAGCTCCTTGGTCTATGCTTTTGGTTCCTCTACTTCAATCACCTAAAAATATGAAATGCAATACAAATGTATGCCAAACTACCCTATATGCATGTGAATCTACTTAAAATGAGTGTTTAATAAGAGATAAAATGCACTAAAAACATAACACATCAACTCTCCCAAACTTATCCTTTGCTGGTCCTCAAGCAAGACACAACGGAAAGTGAGAAAGAGAGGTTTGAAGGTGGAAAGTCATAACCAAAACTTGAGTGTGATGTTTCAAGTGTATAATCCTAAAGACTAGTAAAATGATGCCTGGATCACAATTGCTCAATGTACTTCTACATACTCATCACAAGAACCAACTTTTAGCAATGAAATGGAAACATCTTCAAACCATCATATTCACCAATCCTCTACATTCAATTATCATTTAAGTGCGGTCTTTCTTATCAACAGGGAAATCTAAACCTTTTGTTTTTGTTTTAAGGCTTTTTAGATGAATGAAGTTGTTTCTCATATTTTGAAGTGGTTTCTCTCAAATAGTAATGCAAAATATTAGGCAAAATCAAGGTAGAGTCAAACAATTGATGCATGCAAGGTTTTCACCTCATCTAATGCTCTCCCGAATCCCTTTATATCCCATGATTCATATTTCTCTAAACTTATAATCCAAACCAACAAGTTGATATTTTCTTTCCGAATTCTTTTCATTCTTCAAACATTTCCCTTTTCTTTTCTTCTTTGTAACCACTAGGAGCCCTTTTTGTTCTTTCTTTCCACTTAAACATCTAGCCTTCCTTTCCCACTTAGACATAAACTCTTTTTTTCTCTTTTTTTCTTTTAATTTCTTTTCAAACATTTTTCACTTTTTTGGGAGAATTAGACAAATCACTGATTAACTTTTCTTCTAACTCTTTAGCTTTTTTAGGAACTCCTAGAGTTCTCTTTTCACTTAGGCTCATTTCCAATACCCTTTAAACATAACCACACATTTCTAATGATTCCCAAACCAAGTACCTAAACTAAGCATTCCCCCCTCCCACCTAAGCATGTTAGCCTTAAAATGAGGCTAACTCTAAGAGGCTATCCCTTGTTGTTCGACTTTCATTACACATGTTTTTGCCCGTGTATGCATTTTCCGAAAATGGCCTCACGATAAAGATCAATGGGGCTTTTAAAGAAAGGCTTTGGGTGGTCAAAGGTGTGGTAACCATCCGTAAGATGAGGATGGTCATTTGGATTAACAAGAGTGAGAAAAATTAAGCAAAGATAATCCAAATGTCAAGTATTTACCATGGTTAAGCATTTCAAATCCATAAGCAAGAGAATTAGATTCAATTAAGTCCTAATATTCATGGGATTGGTTTCAATTCAAGAAAAATTCAACAAACACCATGAAGCATAAAGCGGTCAATTCCAAGCATGGATTTTCCAAATCCTAAAAATGGTTCAAGCATTATTCTACTATTAACTAGGGTGCTAAAATTCAAGCAAAACACCAAGACTCACAAGAAAATTCAATCATTTTTTGCTATACGAATGCAACCTAGGATGAGGCTAGATTCAACCTAAGATATGCACAAGATGAAACTAGATGCAATATTTTGAAGATTTTTCAAAATTTTCAATTTTTATGGATTTTTGTAAACCTTAACTATCCAGAATGCAAATGAATGATAAGATCAAAAATTGAGATTGATTTAAATATGGTTCCTCCGCCAAACTTAATTTAGACAGTCCCTTGTGTGAAAAATAGTTTAGAGAAAGAACCAAAAATAAGAGAAATAAAATTTAGACTGCATGTATTTACAAAGGTCTCGAAGGGTACCTCATTCATCCCGAGTGTGGGAGCTATACGACTCCTCATCTATTGAGAGGTTGGAAATATTGTCGGAGCATGATTCTAAGTATACCACTTCAAGATAACTTGCATCATATCAGCGGATTGATGGCGGAAAGACAGGTTCTCTCTTCTCTTGAAGTTTGTTCGCCTACTGTTCGGAAGTAGGATGATCGCTTTTGAATCGATTGACACTCTGAACTTATAGAAAAATAGATCATTGATCTCTCCTACCAAAAATTGGATTTTTGTTAAGTAGTCGAAATCCATTAGTCTTGGCGTCCAAATTTTTTTACCGAGTCGTTCATGAGTATGTTGAAGGATCGGTGTAATCCAACCTACTATGCTCAATTGAGGCGCCATCCTCTCTTGAGATATCCATCTTAGATTCTTGAATCTCAACAATTTCTCGAGAAATATCTTAAGAGTGCATGGTGTGAGTTCAAAGATGTTGGGGAATAGGGTTGCGTTTTGCAGAGTATTGCAAACATGTTGGTGAATGCCTTGACGTATGAAGCTTATCTCCTCGACCAAGATATTGCTAGTGTCCTGTCAAGTGAAAAACGAGTTAGCGATGATTTGGTGCATGTATCCAGTGGCCGGGTGGCGAATGCATGAATCCTTGGTTCTCCCTACCTTGAACTCCTTTGACCCTATCATGTCTTAGATAAGCTCGATCTCGTTTGGTGTATCTTCAAACGTGTCTGGTTGATACCTGTTGGGGTCAAAAATGGGCATGACAAAATCGATGTCTAAAAATTGTCACGAAAATATTAATCACACGATCCGAACATCAAACCGCACTAGTTGAATCATCCTAATCAAAGTAACAAGCCGCGATACTTCCAAACGACCATAAAAATATGTTTCGGAAGAATTGGACAACAATCATAGAATCGCTAAGCGATCGTCTCTGTACTATTTTATCCTTAGCCGAGAAGGTTTTTTCCCACTGGGTTTTCCTATCACTAAGGTTTTAACGAGGCAAGATGATCCGCTTACGTCCGGAGTTGGACTAGCATACTTGACAAGAATGTCCGAGAAACCTCGACATATACGCATACTTTGGACAAACGCTTTAGTCCATGATACATCTACAGGCATCATGAATCATGCTCAAGTACAAACAATCAAGACTTTTTCGGACATACGTTCATCTCTCCAGTTGGAAAGATGAATTGGAGACATTCATCTCGCCAACTGGCGTGAAGAATATGCAGAAAGAATTTTGCCAGTTGGCGAGATAAATCTAGGAAAGAGTTCATCTGGCCAGTTGGCAAGATGAGTCGAAGACATTCATCTCACCAAATGGCGAGATGAATCTTCACAAGAATTCATCTCGCCAACTGGCGAGATGAATCATATACGCGCTTTGTATCACTCTGAATGAATCATCTCTTGTTTCGTATCATTTCGAGTTTCTGTGGGGGGGGGGGGGTTTGGGAAAAAACCNCTTATTCCTTTCATACGATGATTACTTGCGACTCATGAAAAAATCGTGAAATCGTTTTGTTTTGGAAAATAATATAAATCAATGACGGTTAACTTAAACGCCAATGTTATCTCACTTACGCGATCAGAATAACCCTTCCGCAAAGGTTTTGATCGTAGTGTTGCACAAAAATTCTTTTTTTTTACAAGAACCATAAAAATCGCCTAAATCGTAAGACGGTCCAACAAGGCCTAAAACACGATAACGACCCACTTATGATTCCAGACGAGAATCAAGCCCGGGCGCAATGATGATTGAATCTTGGCCTGCAAGCCAAGAAGAAATCCAGAAAAAGAAGATTTCTGCAGAAGAATCAATCAAGAAAGGAAGATTTCTGCGGAAGAGCGGAAGTCGAGAAAGGAAGATGGATCAATCCTGAAGCCTATTTAACAGAGATAAAGAGAAGGGGCACATGGATGTTCAACTCTCCACACTAAAATACTAAGGCTTTAGACTGTTTTTCCGTTATTGTTAGTGAGCTGCGACTCAATTAGGTTTATCGGTCTCTGCTGCTAGATCTAGGATAACCCGCCAACAGTTCTTGTGGCCGAGGTAATCACCTAATCTAATACGTTCACGCACCGATTCAAAACAATATTTATATTGCCCTATTTCTTACTTTTTATTTCATATTCATATTCTATTATTATCACGTTATGATCTTTCTGTGTTTGACTCACAGAAATCTGGGATCTCTAGAAAGTTAGAGTACTCTCTAATTTTCTGTAACTAACAGAAATCGACAGTGTGAATTTTGGTTCCCACAATACCTCTTGATTTGGAAGCCATAAATAATCCCAACCACTCAAAAGAGAATTGTGAGTCTTCCTTTTTAAATCGATGAATGTTATGAAACCTCCTCCATTCTCGTCACCTTCTCGTCCTTCGGAGTAGAACACTTCTAGAGAGGCTAGGAACATGCATGTTGGTCGTTGATGAGCAACAAATTCCATTGTAAGCATGTTTGAAAGCCCCATGTATCCCAATATCTCTTTGACTTGTTCGAGAATCCCAAGATTACCCAAAATTTTTGCATCCGGGAATGTTGATTCTTTGAATTCAACTTGCATCAACATCTTGTATATTTTCTTCACCGAAGGTCTGCTTGAACTACTAGATGCTCTTTGGTTCGACATGATTTCTACAAAAGAGATAAAGAAAGTAGAGATGTTCATAATGTGTTATTTAAAGCACATTAAGACTAATTTAGACTAATGCTATACTCCATAAAACTCATTGTCATCAAATCATGTCAAGATTTCTTAAATCACCATTTCAACATTTCTTAAAAGAATTAACACCACTTGGAGAACAAATAGAATCTTAACACGCAATTTTTGTTAATTCCTCTATTTAGCATCTATAATTCATCAAAATTCTATAGAAACCACAATCAAACAATCTCCTAAGCTTATTAACCATCTAGCTCAAGAATTCTAATCATCAAAAATTCAACAAATTCCATGAATTAAGGTTCAATCAATCAAAATATTAGCAATATATCTAATATCCAATGATTTTCTAAGCCCAGAAGACAATAATCATCCCTAAATTTTAAGAAAAAAGCAATCTCCAAATTTGGGTGAATAGTGACTTACGAAAATGGGAAAATTTTGGGTCATACCTTTGCTTAATGGATGGGATTGCAGCATAAATGGATTTTTAAAACCTTAGAAATCCGAAGTATAGCAAGAAGAACCATTGAAATTGGTTGAGAATCAAGTGAGAAATCAAGATTTTGAGATGGGAAACTTGAAAATCGATATACGGGGAGTAAAATAGAGAAGAAAGGTTCTAAATTTGGGTTTAAAGTCCTCAAAATCGGGTTTGAATGACAAAATTTTAGTGAAAATTTTACCTAGGATCAGTTTGGGAAAACCGATCCCCAAACCGATCTGAGTCTCTGTCTTTTGCGATTTTTTCACTTTGATCGGTTTGGGCTGATCGATCCTCCAAACTGATCCAAGTTCCTATTTTTTGTGATTGCTCTGGATCGGTTTGGCTAAACTGAACTTCTAAACCAATCCAGTTCCCTGGAAGTTTAAAAATGTGCAGATCGGTTTGGCCAAACCGATTTGCTTTACTGATCCATGCCTTTGAAAGTTCAAAATTATGTCAAATATGCACCAATCAACACTCAAAAATCCCCAAGGATTAGTAAACCAAAATTCATGACAAAATATACTTATAAACTAAAGAGACAATTCAAATTGAAAAGATATATACAAAGGATACCATGAGATTCCCTTCCAAGTGAGATTGTTTTAAGTCACCAAAGCTTGACTTTCTTTTTAGATTCAATAGACCCTGAGAAGGTTTCCTAAGGAGAACCGAGGTCCTTTTACCATGATTTTCTCTTGGACTCATCCAACTGCTTTTGTCTGGTGGGATTTCTTAGTTGTCCACGTCAAATTCCTTAACTTGCTCTATTTCCGGGTTGATTGTCTTATCGGGTAAAATCTCCTTGATGGTTAAATTCCTTGATAGCCTTGAGTTTGCTTCACTTTTACAATGCTTGAAATTTGGGTTGAGTAGAAGCACTTGATCACCCTACTTGAGGTACATTGTTGGATCTTTAGGCACAAACCAAACCTTTTCAAAGTCTTTCCAAATCAAGCTCTTTGGTATCCCCAAAAGTTGTCTCATCCTTCAAAACTTGGGTTACATGTTCAACCACATCATCCGCCATGGAATCTTCACTTGAGTACTCATATTGATGACTTTCCTCATTCACTTCCTTCATAGAGAATAGCTGACCTTGAATTGAGGGTTTTTTTCATGTTGTCCCTAATGTTGAAAATTATCTTGAGACCTTTCCCAAAGTTTAGCTTGATGTTGCCCTTCTTAACATTGATTATAGCTCCAACTGTTGCTAAGAATGGTCAAGATAAAGAGATCCTTCGGTTCCTTATCCGTATCCAAAACCATAAAGTCTATGTGTATCTCCACACTCCTGATCTTTATAGGCAAGTTCTTAAGGGTCCCATGAGGTTGCGTAATAGATTGTTCTGCCAACAACAAAGTTATGTTGGAAGATTTAAATTCAACAAATCCCAACTTCTTGGCAATAGAGAGGGGTATCAAGTTGATAGATTATCATATATCACAAAGGCATTTGTTGAAATTCAAGGGCCCTAAAGAACATGGTAGAGTGAAAGATCCACGATCTTCTTGCTTTTTTGCTATCACGGCCTTGTATTCCCCATTGGGCACCAACTTTTCCTTAGTTTCAATCTTCTTCATTGATGTATCACAGATTCCTGTGTATATCCTCATTATTTTCTTTTTGAATCTTGATGGAAATGGCAACCTAGGTGTATAAGGTGGTGGAACAAAATGTGATCCCTTCTCAATCAAAGCTTCCTCTAGAGCTAAAATCACCTAAACTTGAACTTCATTGTCCTCAGTGACATGTGTTTCATGGGTACTCTCATAGAAGATGGCATTGACATGTGCATAGTCTTTTGGGTTTTGAATAGCTTTACCTGGTAGTTGGCCACTTGGTTGTGTATGTGAGATCGAAGTTGAAGCATATTTTCTTTCCAAAGAAGTGACCCTTGTGTTCAAGATTTCTAGTTTGGAATTGATGCAATTGAATAAAGTGTCTAACTTGTGCTTGAGTTCACCAATCCGCTTGGATGTGTCCATTGTGCTAGTTTCTTGACCTTGAAGAAGTTGGTGCAACATTGCCTCGACAATTCGATTGTTGAGGTTGTTGTGGTTGGGGAGCAAAACCGGGAGGTGCACTTGTTTGTTGAAGTGGTTGGAAGCCACCTTGAACTTTTGGCTTAGGAACAAAACTTTGGTTTGGTTATTGACCATAGTTGATGAAAGGCTTGGCTTGGTGTTGTTGTTGAGTTGGATAGACTTGATCTTGAGGATTTGCTATATTTTTTCTCTAGTAAGACAAGTTGGGATTGTGGTTGTATTTATAAAAGCCTTTTTTTGTAGCCGCCTTGATTCTGAATGTAGCTAATCTCTTCTTGATGAACGGTCTCTCCAACTTGTGTCTGAACTTGCTCTACTTCACTTATGAAGTAAACTTGTTGTTGTTGTTGTTCGAGAATCAACTTGTCTAGCTTATCATTCAGAGCTTTGGTATCCTTAGATGCTTTCCTCTCATGATCAATAGTACCCCTAAGATTTCGATCATAATCCTCATTGTAGATTCCATCAGACTGTGCCAAGTTCTCAACGAGCTCCAACCTTCTTCCACATCCTTGTTTAGAAAATTCTCATTGCTTTCTGTATCTAAAAGCATTTGAATCTTGGGTAATGATCTATGGTATAAAGTGATTAGGAGGGATTCCTTGCTAAATCCGTGATGTGGACACTACAAGGTATAGTTCTTGAAACGTTCCCAAGCTTCACAAAAAGTTTATGCATTCTTCTGTGCGAACCCTGAGATTTCATTTCTCAATCTTGCAGTCCTCAAGGTATAGAAAAACTTAGCTAGGAAGGCCTTCTTGCAATCATTCCAAGATGTTATCGAATTCTGAGGAAGTGACTTTTCCCATTGGTGGAATTTGTCACCCAAAGAGAAAGGAAATAGTCAGAGCTTGAAAGCGTCTTCACTAAATCCATTGATCTTTGTAAGACCATAAAGTCTGTCAAACTCATCAAGGTGATCGAGAGGGTCTTCCATTGGTAAGCCATGAAACTTGTTCCCCTGAACCATAGCAATCAAGCTATGCTTGATTTCAAAATTGTTGTTGATAGTAGGTGGAACAATCCCATGGCATTGAGTATGAATGTTTGGTGCATCTCTAGCACCAATAGGTCGTCTATGTGGCAATGATTGATTTTGATTGTTGCTGTCCGCCATTAGTAAATCCAAACATTGCAAATGAGTGAGGCGCTCTTTTTTTCTTATTTTCCTAGTATGTTATCATTTGAGTGCTCGAATGTCTTCAATGAGAGGAAGTAGATCAGATGGTCCTCTACTTCGCAAGTGCATACACCTGAAGGAGTACAAACAAACATAAAAGAAAAATTAGCAAAGTAAGAAAAGTGGGCTTAGTCCCAAACAAATGCAAAGATTTAATGGTTGATTAAATTCTTGAAACGGAAACGACGCCAAATTGATAGTAGGATTTTCTAGTGAGTTTCTACTTCAATTCCTATGTACTATCATAGTCATTGCAGTACAATAGGTATCAATCTAATTCATTGGGAATTAACACACTAAAACTTTTGAGAATCTAGTCAAGTCTAAGACATAATAGATTTGTGTTCAAGTTAAACATTTTAAATCAAGCGTTAAACAAAAGTCAACAAAAAGTCAAACAAGCAAAAGTCAACAATAATATGGAAAAGTCAACTGAAAATGAGAATGTAAATCAAGATAAAAGACTAAGAAAATGGGCAAAGGTAATTGACTTGAGTCATCAAATTTCATTCTATGATGCTAATACTCACTTTCTAGTGCTAATCTTTGGCTTAGAATTCCTTTAATTAGACTAATCCACTCTCGTGGCATTAATCCATCTCTTAATCATCAACTAAAAACAATCTCTTGGATAATTACACAATAAGAGTCAATTAGATATAATTCATGATAAACCACTAAACTAACTAAAATAAATCTCTTGGGTAGTGTCATTTAGCAAACAATAGTTGGTTCAGGAATTTCATCGAACACCTTTCGGGCACAATTCATCATAGGATCTAAATTTAATTGATCAAGTCAAACCTAGCATTAAACATACCTATCGATTGAGGATTTAAGCTATCAATACAAGAAAAACTTTCATTGATAGCATACGATTAGCGCTATTATACGTCTTTAGTAGCGTTTTCATAAACATTATGTATGTAGACGCTATCGTAGAGTCTATTTTTCTATAGCGTTAAATTTTAACGCTATCATAAATCGTAGCTATATAATAGCGCTTTACTGTTGGTGCTATCATATGTGATATTATACGATAGCGTCAACATATTCAGAGCTATAATATGCCTCCTTTTATGATAGTGTTCTTGTGAATTGCTATAAAATGTCTCTGTTTATAATAACGTTTGTTTTATTTGCTATATTATGTCTTCGTTTATGATATTGTTTATTTATTTTGCTATAATATGTATCTTTTTAGGATAGCGTTAATATTTTATGCTATAATATGTCTCTATTTACGATAGCGTTATTTTATTTTGCTATTATATACCATAAAGTTTTCTATATTTTCATGATACGATAGCGGTATAATTATTTTCTATTAGTAGTTATATGCATTCAGTGCATTTGATGGCACATTTTATATGTTGTTGATACTTTGTTTTTTTGGTCGGGAAAAGGGTAAATACCCCTTGTAAATTATTAATAAATGAAAAAATGAATCAAATACAAGACCAACGTGGGAAAACTCGACCAGATATGTCTTTTGAAAAAATAGAAGACAAAGACTCTGGAACAAACTCCAAGTTGTGAAAATCTAAAGGAAAAACAAAATCTAAATTCGCTAATCCATTTGATGCCTGATTAGCTTCCTTAAAAATGTGACGAATCTTGACGATCCAGTCTCTAGTCAAAAAGCCGTGGCACAAACGTGCCAGGAAAGACAAATGATGTGAATTACCAACCCCCTTAGTGAGAATCTCCACCACAACCTCTGAATCCACTTCAAAAATTATCTTTCGATAACCTTTACCCCATGCTAGCCACAACCCATAGTACACTCCCCACAATGCAGCTAATGGTGCTGAACATCTCCTAATATTCACTACAAATCCACCAAGCCAACTCCCAGCATTGTCTCTCATAAGTCCACTCGCTGAAGCACTGTGCAAGTGGACTCTTGATGCTCCATCAAGATTAACAGTGACCCAATCCCCCTCCGGTCTATTCCACCCAACTAAAATTTGTGTCTTATCCTGTCTACCCCCCAGTGTGGTTACCACTTGACCCACCTTAGACATCTCTGTAGCTAGGTCCTTAATAAACTTGACTATATCTCGACATGTACCTGTTTCCCCAAAAACATACCCGCATCTCCACTTCCAACCCCACCATACTCCAATAGCAAACATAGTAGCCCAGTTTCAACCATCCAAATTTGAGTAAAGCCATTCTAACAGTGTCTGGTTAAAAAATAATACATGATCGCGTGGTGAGACTAGTCTTCGCAAATCCCAATCATTGTTGGGCAATCTCGTAATACATGTAAACAAGATTATGTCGCGCTCTTACAAAGTAAACATATTGAGTTATCGGCCATCTTTCTTCTTGCCCTTTCTTCATTAGTAAGAATCACTTGATTTGCAACTAGCCAAAGAAAAACTTTTGCCCATTCATGTACCTTGGTTTTCCAGATTCTTGTAAAGATTCCGTCCATTCCAGCCATCGGTTTCACCCTATTATATAGTAACATATAGGCCGAACCAACCGAGAAAGTCCCATTTGGTGTAGCCGACCATGAAAAAGCCATTTACCATGCTTCACCACACTGCCGATGAACCATATACTTTTTTCCTTGCCCGCAATTCAGAGATAGTACAAGTTTTATACTTACTCTTCAGTACCCTAGCCCATAGACCAGGCGATTCATTCAGAAAGCGCCAGGTGAGTTTTGCCACTAAGGCTAAGTTTGTCTCTCTGGTTTTTTGGAGACCTAACCCACCGTCCACTTTCGGACAACAGACTCTATCCCATGACATCAAGTGAATGCGTTTCTTGTCACGAGTACTACCCCAAACGAAATCACGAACCACTCCATCCAACTTGTGGACCGTGTAGGCTGGCAGAATTACTATACTCATACTATGTATTAGGATAGCCGAGAGAACATATTTGGCCAAAGTCACTCTCCCAGCTAAGCTCAGAGTATTACTCTTCCATCCCGCTAGTCTATTAGAAGCTTTATCCAAAAACTCAGAAAATGATTATTTATTCAAACGCTTATGAAGAATTGGCATGCGAAGGTACTTGCTGAGATCCCTTGTGATTCCAATTTTGCTCTCTGAATTGATACGACCAGCCAGCTCCAGATCCACGTTACCGGAAAAAAGTATTTTCGATTTGTCAAGACTTACTTTCAGTCCGTACGCTTCACAGAAGGTGTATAATACTTGGTGTATCACCCGAATTTTCTCTGTCGACGCTTCAGCAGAAAGAATCAAATCATCTGCAAAACAAATGTGAGATAGCGATGGTAGTCCTCTAGATAATTTTATCGGTTTCCATTTCCCCTGATTGACCTCCTTGTCTTAATCCTCTTGTAGGAAAAAATGAATGAGTCTTCTCTCCATTCCATAAGATCGTCATTGTAGGGTTCATCACACAATACATAACCCATTTCCTCCATATAGATGAGAAACCAGCTGCTAACAGAGTTCTCTAAAAAATCCCAGCGAAACCTGTCATATGCTTTCTCAAGGTCTAGTTTCTGCAACATCCAACCTTTCTTGCCTTTCTTCTTCCTCATAGAGTGGAAAGCTTCCTGGACAACAACAATATTTTCTAAACCCAATAGTCCTGGTATAAAGCTAGATTGTGCCGACCCAATTAGTCTCGTAATAACCTTCTTCATTCTAATTACCATCATCTTCATAATTATTTTGAATAAAACGTTGCATAAGCTTATGGGTTGGAACTGTTTTATCGTCTCTGGTTTTGCTACCTTCCCTAACGACACAAGTAGAACATCATTCATCCCATCCTGTAATTTCCCACTTTGGAAAAATTCAAGAACAAAACGTGAAACTGACGAGCCAACAACTTCCCAATTCTTTTGATAAAAATGGGTTGATATCCATCTGGCCCTGGAGCTTTGTAGCCCCCCCATATTTTTCAATGCACACTCTACATCTTCTGTCGTGAAATCTTGATCCAACTCTAATAATTCCCGATGATTCAAGAAATTAAAACCAGCTCCATAAGTCCCGTAGGATTCAGCGATATATTTGTAAGGGAATAAAGACTTTTGTAATAATCCAAAACCACTTTTTCTAAAGCCATAGCTTCTGAAATCCAAAGTCCTTGATCATTCCTTAACATATCCACATAATTCCTTCGTCTTCGGATTACTATAGAAATGTGAAAGTATTTGGTATTACGATCTCCCATCGTTAACCACTTCTCTCGGGATTTTTGATACCACAATAATTCCTCTTGCTCCAATAGTTCATCCATCTCCTTAACTATTCAGGCTTCATCATCCAAAAAGTTTGTAGGACAATTCTCTTTGATTCTAGCTTGCGTGGATTTTAGATGTGTCAACAAGGCATCTTTCTTTCTCTGTACATGACCAAAAACACGCTGATTCCAGACTTTCAATTTCTATGTTAGCGAGCTCAAAGCTAATCTCATATCTTTGTCCGATTCCCATGAAGAAGTAAGCATCTCTTTGAAGCCTTCATGCTTCATCCACATTGCCTTAAAACGAAACAGTCTTCGTCTTGGGTTTGATTTTCTCTCCATATTCAATCTAATCAAAAGGGGAGCATGGTCAGAGGATAGAAACGGTAGATGCGTGACCGATGCTTCCGGCCAAAGTAATCTAGCTCGTGGGCAACATAAGCATCTATCAAGTCGCTTTGCTATATAAGTATTAGCAGTATGCCCTTTCCGCCACGTAAATTTCCCTCCTGTGAATCCCATGTCAATCAGAGATAGGCTATGTATCCATATGCTGAATTCTACATTGTCCAATGAAAGACTCCACTACCTCCAGATATCTCATTAACACTGACAATAGTGTTAAAATCTCCTCCAACCAAAAAGGGCTCATCACTACTAGCCACCAATGATCCTAGTTCCTCCCATAGATTATTTCTACGTCTCACTGAAGGAGCTTCATAAACTATCACCAAATGGATTACCTCGGAATCTCGTACACATCTAGCGTGTATATACTGATTTGAAGTATTCACCACTTCTACTATGCCAGCTTTAGTTCTCCACAACAGCCAAAGTCCTCCACTTTGGCCCAACACATCAACCCACATAGAGTTCTCAAACCCCAGCTGTCGACAAATACGTTCTTCTCTAGAACCCCCTGCGTGAGTTTCCATTACTCCCAACACATCCACGTCATTTTTTTCAATACGTAACGTATAGATATATAGAAATTAGGTTTATTTGCCCCCTGTCAATTCCATAAGATGTAGTTTAACATTAAAACGATCAAGAAAGATCGAACCACCGGGGACACTTGCTAGGCCTGCATGGACCTGTTCCCCTTTCCACTACCCACACCCGGGTCTTGCAAGCCGCCATCTATCACAATTGTTTCCATTATCGTCACCTCCGATCTATTGCTTACTTTAGATAACGGTATTCGAGTATCAACATTCTCAACTAAACCATCTTGACTATATTCTACAAGTGACCCGTTCTTCTCCTGAGTAACCCGTCGTCTTTTCCCTAACTGGTTCACTTTTTCTTCAACTCGGTTAGTACCAAAGATTAAACCTCTAGCAGGCCTACTATGTTTCTTAAATTTCTTTTTAGGACGAGAGATAGCACCATAATTTCCCCCTTGAAACACCATCCCTTCATTGCCTTTCATCATTTGTTTATCTTGCTGTTTTGGTGGATTTACATTGGTCTGTGCTTTACCCGGAACACGTTTTTTCACCATGCTATTATTCTGCTCAACATTATCTTTGTTCCCTTCTCTCTCTATAATCTCGACATTCTCAAGTTGTGTCACTACATCTTCATGTAATCTCCAAAATACATTAGAAACCATAAATAAATCTTTCTGTTTCTCCCCACCCTTCGATCCACGTCTCGATACTCCACCTAAGGGTTCCTTCTCCAATCTTCTGGCTGGTTTTGTTACCGGACAAAAAACGTCATTAACATCCAGTACTTTATTAGTTTCAGGACTCATTTGAGCCGGTTAAGTTGCCTTCTCCACCATTGGATGCAAGTTACACCGGGACGAGTTGTGTCCAAAGAAACCACAAATAGGACATATTGGTTTCAGACCTTCATATGAGACAAAATATCTTGCACCATTAACAATAACAGATCCTTTTAAACGCTTCTTCAGATTGACCTAAATAAAAATTCTAGCAAATCTTCCTCTTGCAAGGTTTAATGTAGTTGGGTCTACTTTGATCGGATCACCCAGGCTTTCCACAATCCCTTTGAGAATATCAATATGATATAAGTTGACCGGAAGATCTGCAATCCTTACCCAGACAGGTGTAGTGACAATATCATCAAAAGATGGATCAAAATCAGCTGTCCAAGCCTGAATTAACATATGACAACCAAATACCTTCCACGGACCTCCAGTAATTGCCGATAAATAATCATCTTCCTCACCAAACCTTATAAGGTAGAATTGCCTTGGCAAATCCATAACAATCATCACTCCTTTAGGTCTCCACAATTCACGTAACATCCTCTCCAACACAGGTAGTGTAAGACTCTGACCTACCACTGTCGCAAATACACACCTTCTCTAGAGATTATTCATAGCGCCAATGACTTCACTGCCAATAGTTACAACATGTTCCCCATCTTCACCATTTGGAAAAGCAATTTTGATTCTCTCTTGAATAAAGCTCCCTCCGATCAATTGTTCTGGATGAGGCAAGCCACCGCTATTACTTCCCCTGACCTTCTCTGCCCATGAGTTCACTCCAGTCACCCTCTGGTCTGGTGGTCGGCCCGTATTCTCCATCTCCTTCGAATTTTCATCAAGTTCAACCCTACTCGCCGCCGTAATCGCCTCTACCATCTTGTTATATATGTGTGTGTATGTTGTTGATACTTTGTTTGAAAAAATGATTTTAGTACAATAATGCAATTAAAGAAATGATTCAAATATATCATAACTTTGTTTGCCACACAATATTTATACAAGTTTGTTCCATTATTAAACATAAACATAATATCCATACCACTTTTCAAGTCTTACACTACAAAAACCAGACATAGATTTCAAACTTACCAAGTTTATAACAATAGTACTTTGTCTTCAGGCCAAGCAATGCATGATCCAAGTGAATCCCTTAGGAACTCCATTTCATCAGATGGCCTCCAAACTGGAACACTGTTAATTTTAACGACATCAACCCAAACTCTAACTCCTTTTTTATTTGGGTCATTTGTAACCCAACGTCCTTTAGCCATAACACGTTACTTTCATGTAATGTCCATCAACTAACACTTCTGATTTTCCTTTGGACCCTCAGTCTGAGTTGTGCACTTCTTTTTTTCCTTTGTACTCTCTGTTTGAATGGTGCGTTGTACTAAATAATAACGCACCATTCACAAAAGCCAAGGAAGCATCTGATAGGTATGTCATTTCTACTGAAGGTTTCCATAGAAATGTTTCTGGTTTTATGACCCTATCCACAAATACCTTTATTGCATTTGTTTCAAGTGGTAATCCATTCACCAATGCCTTTGAATGTTTGCATTGCCAACGACCTTCAGCCACAACCTCATCACCTAATGAATTCCATTCCAATAAGTTGCATTTCTTCAATGAAATTGTGTTAGGGCTCTGTCACAAATGTAAACAATTACTAACCCCTTTCTATTTTACTACTAGTCTCAAACATAGTTAAACACATATATGAAAATTACCTTTGGTATATTTACTTCTTGTTGGATCCCTATATCCGAAATAACACAATTTGTATCAGACCATGCAATCATTTTTCAATTGTGAAAAAGTTGGGTGGAGGTCTCCAAAGAAATGCTTCTTTCTTGGAAGAAGATTCAACCAAAACTTTAACAGCATTAGGGCCTAACGGAATATCACCGACTAAGAATTCTAGATCAGAAGACATAAAACACCCCTCAACAACTATCATTTCATTATCACACCAATCAACCAAGAAACATTTAGGCTGCAGTTTCCTTGTAACACTCTACAAAATATTGCATTCAAAATTGATGACGCACGATTACAAAAAAACTAATCAAGACAGACTTAGGCTTGTACTTACTTTTGCAGCAGATGTCTCCCCTACTTTACCTTCTGGTCTCTGTTACAAACAAATAAACGTCAATAAAATTTAAAACTAACTGAAAGGTAATTAAAATTTAAAACTAACTGGTGTCTTCATTTTGGCAATCTCTTCGTGCAACTCATTCACTTGTTGAATCAAGATAATTTTTTTCTCTTGTATATCTTCCATATACTTATTCCTTATTTGTATTCAGGAAAACTTAATCATATTCATTCCTCTACCCATTGCTCTCAACCTACCACAATTATCAGCTCCTAAGAGTTGAGAGAGCTGATCTTCTTGTGGATTTTTTGAACTTGACTGACTACAAATATCAACTATCACAACCGCTTTCTTATACACAAAATTTAAATAATTCATCCATTTCAAAATGAAAATATGTTACATTTCAATAAAACAATACTACTTACAAATTTTTCTGCAACATTTGTATTAACTACTGTTCCATATTTCTTGGTGCGCGACTTCACCCACACTTCCAGCCTTGTTACATAGGATGGTTATGCACTTTCTTTCTTCTTATTAAAATATAAAATACGTTGTTATTCCTAGTAGTTTTTAAAGTCTAAATGCAATTTATTAACTTATTTACCATGTATTCATCTAATCTAACAATTCCTTTGTGACTACAAGTGTGGGGAATCTGATTTCTCCTCTTTTCCTTGTATTTTTCACTTACAACCTACAATATAAATATACAATATCATTATCCATTAAAGTAATTTAATTAACAAATTACTATACCTCAAATTTTTTGCTAGTTTTTAGTTTTACAAATTTACGCCATTCAGCAATAGTCACATTCTTTGGCTTTAGTTGCATTCTCTGATGGTTAGTTGCTGCAATAGTTCTTATTTCTGTAACCATAAGTGATTTAGATGCCCTCCATAGACATCCCATCTGGTTAAGAACATCATTCTTTTGAAACTCCTCATCAAGATCAAACCTTGCCTGCATTCAATCTCAAAAAATTTCATTAGATAGTTTTTATAACCACAAATCAACTGATATGTAAATCAGACATATATAAAAACATTACCTGAATAGATTTCCATAAGTCAATTTTTATTTATGGACTTATCTTTCTCCAATCTTCAATAAAAATTGGTACGTGTACATGTACCAATGGACCTAAATATGATGATAACTTCACTGAACCAGGACCACAAAGTTGTCCCATCTCGTTAAATTCAACTCTTTTCACATTTTGATCCTTAGCCATGTGTCTCATCATTGTTGGTCTTCGCTGTCTTTTTTGTTTTGGTAGATCAATACACTCATCTTGTTTATTCTTTTCATTCTGCCTTAGCTCTTCCTCTTTTAATAGTTCATTCTCATTCAACTACTTATCTCCTTCTTCATCATTCTGATCTAGCTCTTCCTCTTCTAATAGTTCATCTTCATTCAACTGCTTATCTCATTCCTCATCATTCTGATCTAGCTCTTCTTCTTTTAATAGTTCATCTTCATTCAGCTGCTTATCTCCTTCCTCATCATTACGATCTAGCTCTTCTTATTATAATAGTTAATCTTCCTTCATCTGCTTCTCTCCTTCATCCTCATTCTGATCTAGATACTCTTTTTCTAATAGTTCATCTTCAGTTATTTGCTGTTCTCCTTTCTCTCGATGGTCCTTATCATTATGCTCTAACTCTTTCTCGTGTACAAATTATGTTGGTGCATTTGTTTGTACAAATTCAATAGCCTTATCTGATTCTTTTCTCTTTTTTTTTTCCTGCATTCTTCTTAGGAAAACATAAGAAAAAGTTTATAAAATGATCAAACAAATACAAGTTTATATTTAAAAAGAAAGTAAAATTACAATCCAATCACAATAGTATTGAATCAAGTAACAATGGTGTTCATCTCAAACATAAATTCCTTCACAATCTAAGTGGGCATTGTGAGCTTCTTGACTATCAATACTCATGTCAATAGTAACCGGTAGTGGTCCAATATTTGCATGTACATCTTTGACTTCTTCATCAGTATATCTTCTTGAAGAACCTTTCATAACTATATACCAACTCGATGAATCATTTGTTCTTGAGTAGAATACTTGTCTGACTTGAGATGCTAATATGTATGGATCTTTTGAAAGTTAACTAGTGTGAATCCATCTTCTTCCTTAACTCTGTTACCCTTAACAGCCTAATGACATTTAAAAATCAATATGTATAAATTATTGTAATATAGCAATAGTATGTCCACTACTCTTCCATAGTACGTCAGTAAATCAACAACATGTGATGTGTATTTAGCACTAGCTCTACACATTGTTGTTGCCTCATATAATACCCCATTATTTTTACTTTTCCTTTTAATTGAGTTTGTTTGGAACATTTGACCATTCACTATGTATCATGTGTATGACCTTGCAATACTTCTTGGACCATATGCCAACCATTTTAATGTATCTAAATGATTTTCAGATGTAATTGGTATCTAAAAAACATAAAATAAATGGTGCAGTTTACGAACAACAATTTAATTTGTTGTTGTAAAGTGTAAATCTTGCCTGATTTCTTAACCATTATGGAAATTTTTTTGTGTGCATACTCCATTAGTATGTTGCATCACGGTACATCTTGTATATGTGTCTTGCAGATATTGTAGATGCAAGCTGGTTAAGGAAACAATGGTCAGTGATCCATATAGGTGAAATCTGATAGTGAGATTAGTAATTCGTTAAACTTACTCCACATACGAATCTTACTCTTTTGTATTCTGGATCAACACAAGATGAGCTATTTTTAACTCTGATTCACTAAGGTAATAGTAGTTGCTCCTGATATTAGATGACCATCAAGGATAGAGTTGCTCTCAAACTCAGTGTTTGTCTCTTATTTTTCTTCCACATGTGTAGTCTTCTTAAGAAAATCACTACAAAATCTTACACATTCTTCAGCTAGATATGACTCAGCAATACAACCCTATGGTCGTGCAGTGTTACGTACAAAATCGTTCAAGATTTTCATGTACTTTTAAAATGGGTACATCCACCTAAAGTGGACTGGTCCACAAAGTCTTGCTTCCCTTCCTAATTGTATTGTCAAATGAACCATTATATTAAAGAAACTTGGAGGAATAAATCTTTCAAACATGCAAAGAGTTTCCACTATTCCAGTCTCCAACACAACAATTTCATCCCTGTCAATCACTCTTTGATACAATTGATTGAAAAACGCACATAAGCGTACGATGGCTAACTTAGGACTTTTAGGTAATAGACCTCTAAGTGCAACTGGAAGAAATTGTTGCATCAACACATGATAATCATGTGATTTTAGTCCTCATATTTTACAGTCCTCTAATAATACGCCTCTTTCAGTATTAGAACAATATCCATCTGGTCCTTTAAAGTGAAATAGTCTCTTACAAAAAAATTGCTTCTCTAATTTTGACAAAGACCAAGGAGCTGTTGGAAGGTAAGTTATTTTTCCTTTGGTAGTAGGATGAAAATCAGTCCTAATACCTAGTAATTCCATATCTTTGACTTTCCACAATGTAATAATGTTGCAACAATACTAGCAGCCACATTTTTCTCTACCTGCATAAGATCCAAGTTATGCCTAACTGGTATTTCCTCCCAATAAGGTAGTTTAAAAAATTGATCTTTTCTTCCATCTTGATAACTCATCTTCATCAACTGGTAGATTTTCATCCTCAAATTCACTTGAGGCATCTTCACTTTCAAAACTTGAGATACTAACCGCTGTCACTTTCCTCTTATTCCCAGATTTTTTAAGATTCCCAAAGTCATTCTTGAAATTTTTTAGATTCCGTGATATATCATGACCTGATAATATCCTATCCTTTCTACTATATTCAACTTTTTCATCAAACCAAGACTTCTTTCCCCTATAACTATGCGTTGGTGGAAAACCTCTTCTATGAGACATGTAAACTTGTTTCCTACTGAACTTCAATCACATGTTGTGTGTGTGCTTCCCACTTATAGGACAACTCATTTTACCATTCACTTTGCATCCAGCAAGATGTCCATAGGATGAAAAATCATTGATTTTCCAAAGAAGTATAACATTTAGAATAAATGTATTCTTAATAAATGCATCATATGTCAACTCTCCACTTTTCCATAAATAAATTAGATTTTCTATTAGTGGTTCTAAGTATACATCTATACTATTTATAGGTTGTTGAGGACCTAGAATAAGCAGTGACAACATTATGTTTTCCTTTTTCATACACTTATCAGGAGGCGTATTGTAATTTACTAGTAGCATAGGCCAGCAACCATACTTAGTATTCTTCATGTTGAAGGGATTAAAACCATTTGTGGAAAGTCCTAGACGGACGTTTCTTTCTTCAACTGCAAATGAAGAGTACTTGTCATTCAGATGATCCCCTGTCACATAATCTACCGGGTGACGAAGCTTTCCATATATGCTTTTGTTATTAAAGTGTCATCTTTTAATCCTTGGCCATTTCTTTACATCTGAACATCCTTTTTAACCTTGGAATCAAGGGAAAGTATCTGAGAACTTTTTGTGGGACACTCTTCTTGACTTCACTTGTGTGCATATTGATCTTCCATCTTGAAGCCTTGCATTTTGGACAATTGTCAAGTTTCTTGAAATTTTTCCTAACAACAATCATTTACGCATGCATGAAAATTCTTATATTATATATCACAAGTTTTTAGAAACTTCTTCACTTCATACAATGATGTGTGCAAGACATTATCCTCTAATAACATGTCTGGTAACATGTCTGCTAACAGGTCTAATAGATCACTGAAACTATTATCAGACCAGCCATTATGTGTCTTAAGTCTAAACAATGAGACAACTGCATATAGCTTGCTATGATTTACACAAATTTGATATAAGAGTTTCTCAACATCAGCTAATTTTGAAACAAAGTCATCTTCTTTCTTACCAGCTGCCTCTGCTATTTCACCAAAGTGACCATCATTGGCTAACTCTTCATCTAACAATGCAGCTGCTTTATATAAACCAACATCTCATTATTCCAATTACGTTTGCTGCTTACACATGAATCATATGGCTCTGTTTCTCCATGATGATACCAGTCCTTTCGCCTTTTATAACTCTCATCCATTTCTCTTGTTACATGATGCGAGACAACCTCATTGCTTGAGTGACGAATTACATTGCGACAGTCAATGCATGGACAAACTATTACATCAATGTCACCAAATATTGCAGCTATAGACTTAACAAACGTCCAAGAACCTCTTTCATACGCAATATCACATCTTTTTAGGGGGAATAAATTTTAAATTATTATAAATTTTGTTTTAAGTTTGTTTAATAAGCTAAAGAGTTACAAGTTTGTTTAAAGCATCATACCACAAAAACATATATGTATACTTATCACTTATCAGTCACATGCTATTAATACAATTTTAAATTGTATACTTAGCAAGGTTTTACAACGTTTTATATTGGCTTATTAGTTTTAATAAGCTAAATAGTTACCGATTTGTTAAAACCATCATACCACCGAAACATATATGTCTACTTATCACTTATCAAGCACATGCTATTAACACAATTTTTAATTGTATACTTAGCAAGGGTTTACAAGGTTTAGACTTAGTTATTAGTTTTAATAAGCTAAAGAGTTACAAGTTTGTTGAAACCATCATATCACATATATTCTTAACAACATATATTGAACAACACACGCAAAACAACAACATAGAGATTCTATACATATTTTGAATGAACAAAAACCCTAAACTAATAAACAATGATGAACAAGAAATAATATGAAAACCACAAACTAACCTGAAGTCGTTGTTGGAGGATATTGATGGAGTATCTTCACTACACTCAGAAAATTCACACAAAAACACAAAAATAAAAGACAGAAACATTAAACCCTAATAAAAAAATAAAAAATCGATGAAATTAACATCAGCTAAAACCAAAAACTGATTTAAGATAACCCTAGAAATCTATGAAAGCAATCAATTGTAGATTTATTTGAAATCGATTTAACTAAACCTAATCAGCTTTTAAAATGCAAGACGAGTTACCAAACTTAACAGTTGACTGAGATAGAGACTTCGACGGCATCAACATTGTCCAGAGATGGCGAATGTGATGGTCAAGAGTTACAAAGGTGGCAATGTGTGTGGTGGAGATTTCAGTAGAGAAACGTAAGATGAAGAAGGAGGTGAAAATGAAAAAAGAAAATAAAATTTTTTCTAAGTGTTTGGGTGGACAAAACGATTTTGTTTCCTGCTTAATGAAAATACAATAATTGCAATGTTTATGTGCTATTAAACATGTCGATGAAGAAATTTTAGAGTATTGCCAAGATTTGTTAATTATACGAGTTTATAGTAATTGTTTATATTAAAAGTGTTGAATGTTATATTGTTTTATGTTTCATAAATTGTATTTATAAGTGTAATGTTAGTGTTTAATCTATGAATAAGAATTACTATAGAAATTAGTTTGTATGAGTCTATAATTTTGTTTAGGGTATAATTTTGTTTAGGGCTTAAACAAAAATAAAGTTTAGGGTCTTGTGTTTAACCAAAATATGGGATTATGGCGAAGTGTTTATATCAAATTTTATGGTCTAGTTAGGATCTACAATCAAATTAATATTTTCATCTATAATTAAAATAGGAAAGTTAGCTTAACTACCATATATTTGAGTACAAATGACTAGAACCATACAAATTTTTTTTATTACTTGCATTTTTAAAATGCCAAACGTACCCTTCTATTACGTTTTGACAAAAATCATATTTACAGGAATACCATTCGCCACGTAGGAATTCGCTGGCGTGTATTAATGAGACGACTTATGGTTACATTGCGGCTGAGTTACTGAAACCCGCTGAGTTAAGAGAAACTAGTTGACTTACGGGCATAAGTCACCCGCTCGTGATGACTTACTTACAAAAGGTGGATGAGTTAAGAGAAATTAGCTGACTTACGAGCATAAGTCACCCGCTCGTGACGACTTACTTACAAAAACTGGCTGATTTATTTTAAAAGGCTGACTTACGGTCATAAGTTAACTTACGTTATGACTGACATATGAAAATATGGCTGACTTACGCGTTTCCGATTGACTTCTGTACTCCTGTTACAGCTGACTTATACTTCGGTGTGATGACTTGTTGAAAATTGTATTGAGTTATAGTTAGAGATGGTTGAGTTATGTTTCACAGGCTGATTTAATGAAGCTGGCTGATAACTCTGAATTTTCACGGTTTTTACTTATCAATTAGTATCGATTTTGAGGTCTAAAAGCGTGCATACATCATATTTATAGTTGATTTCACTAAATTTAGTGTTTTTAGGAATTTTGCATTAGAATTGGCATATGCACGCATTTTGGAGGTTTTTCAGGACTTTCAGGTATTTTTGGGAAGGATTTGAGAAATTCTGGAAAAACCACACTTGACGTTGGAATGGACTTAGCGCTTAGCACTCAACTGTGGAATGGACTGAACTTACCTCCAAGCAGCTGCAGGATCGATCCCAACTTAGTGCAGGATTGATCCCAAACACATGTGCAGCGAACCAAGATCGATCCCACTCAGCAGTTTCGGGATCGATCTCAACTCAACACAGATCGATCTCAACTCACCTGAGATCGATCCTGCAACCAACCTAGATCGATCCCATGCAGTTCTGCAACAAACCTGGATCGATCCAAGGCAGCTCTGCAACGAAACATTTCGACTCTACAGTCTTAGTTCCAACGTTTCTGGTGAATTCTCAAACAAAGCCAAGGAAGTGCACGAAGACAAAGCAAGACTAAGAAGAAGGCTCACGAGATTGATCTCACTTATGTCAGGATCGATCTCAGGTATTCAACGCCGGATCGATCCCAGCCTTAGCAGAAGTTTGGACGCAACAAAGCTGGATCGATCCCAAGCAAGCACCCCTTA
>OVBE01002614.1:0-28165 GCA_900406425.1 Iberis pinnata
TGATTATCGTTTTGCAGAGAAAAATGGAAGAACATATATTCAAGTGGGTTGATGAAGATATTGTCGATGAGATACAAATGGTTGTTGCAAAGGTATTGAAATTGGCCGAAGATGTGGATCATTTGAAGATGAAAATTAAGGAAAGTTTGGAGCTTCAAGAGAAGATAAATGAAAATATTGAAGTAAACATGGAAGAGAAGATAAGATATGAAGTATTCTTATCATTGGCAAAATTGTGTTCGGTTGTGTGCTTCTTAGGAGTGATAACATGGGTTTACATAAAGTTTATCAAGTAACTCTAAATTGTAGATGGTGTGTGGTCTATTGTCTTGTGGCTTGAATTTGTTTTTGTTGCTTTGTGGTCCAATGTCTAGTGTTTAGTGTATTTGTCTTGGTTCTTGACATTTGCATTTGTCTTGTCCTTGTAATACATTATTCTCTTGTGTATTGTTTATTAGGTAGTGCTTCTCCAATTGCAATTTGTTAAGACTTTCTTATTAAAATAAAATTTCAGGTTTAATTAATAATAAAGAACCATGGTTTGGTGAAATTAAAACTGCAGGTTTGATTAAAATTTATATAACTCGGCAGTGTAATAAACTCGGCAGTATAAAACTGCAGGTTTGATCATAGTAAAAATAAGTGCAGTGTAATAAACTCGGATGAAGTGCATCATTGTAAAGCTAATTGTATGTGTTTTGGTGGTATTTTAACAAGGATTATATTATGTGACAAATTAATGAAAAACAGAGACAAAATAAGAGACACATAGAAGATTATGTGACAAATTTATTAAAAACGGAGACAAAATAAGAGACACAGAGAAGACTTAACTTGACAGATCGTTTACAAGTCTGCCAGCTTGTTTACAAGTCTGCCAGCTTGTTTACAAGTCTACCATTCACATCATAATAAAGTCGTTCACTCATACTAAAGAACGATGCAGCAGAATCCAAGTTGCTAAAATACCAAGTTTACAAGACCAATTCTGAAACATAATTAGAGACAAAAGATCAAGTTTCCAGCAGAATCCAAAATCTCAATATAGAGACACAAAGAAGACATAAGCCATGATTCTCCATGATTATCATCAAATATTGCTTGTTTGGGTAGTTTGTGAAAGCAAAATTGTATCCACAACTTGGTTTGATGATTCTCCCTACATATAAACAATTGTAGAAGAACTTATTGAGAAACAGGAAGGTAATTAAATTCCTAACTATATTCTTGTAATTAAATAACTTGGTTAGTATATTCTACTAACCTCTTCTGTCTACATCTTCTTTCTTGGGTGTACATAGCATCCTGCAGCATTGTGTCAAGGTTGACTACATGTAGAGCAATGAACTATGCGTCATTGTCTCCCAAGTTTTTCTATTTGACTGTTCTTTTTCTTCTTCTGTGACTCATGTTTACATTTAATCCTCTTCTTAATTTTCTTTCTTCCAGGAAGCACAAGGAAGCACAAGTTCAGGAGGAGGAACTATGAGCTGATAATCATTCTTCATCCAAAACCGTGGACCCCTAACTGGTATGATGTTACTACTATACAATTCTCTCCACAAAAAAGTAGAAAAGAAAGGAGACACATGTTCATCTACAAGAAATCCACCATCAAGGATAGCACCATATGCATGCTCACATGGTATGCCTATGATCTGATATTTCCGACATGAACATGTTTTTTTTCCCCAAGTTGACAGTGTAAGAATTGTCTTTCAAGTGTACCTCATATTTATCTTTTGTTGATGTGAATGTCTGACATTTTTCAGCATCTTCCTTATGTTGAAGCAGTATTTTACTCGCATACTTTGATATCAAACCTTCATGATTCTGTGATTTCAGATTCCTCTTACTAATTCTCTGTATAGTTTGTATCCTTATTGTCTCTAACATGGGAAGCAGTGCCTTGGCTCTTGCTTTGGTGAGTGTGAGTTGAAAGACTCAGTGGAGTTGTTGTCTACATTCTCACAACAAGTGCCAATCTTGTAAAATGCTCTACACCAGGTTTTTGGATTCCCTTTAAGCACATCAGCATATAAAGAGTGGTTGTAGTCTCTTTTCTTCCTCAAATTCCTATCATAATCTGATTCATTGTAACTCCAAGCTAATCCCCATATCAGTGACTTTAACAAATCATTTTGCTTGTGTCTTTTATTCAAATTTTCAATAATATGCTTCACACACATCCTATGCTCTACATGTGGTAATTCATCTTTGACAGCACTTATGAGTCCCTTAAAACCATGAGAATTAAACTGTTAGTTTAAAACATAAGTGAATGCAAACTAATATACAATATAACGAACATAAACCTTACTTTTGATCTATCAGATATGACCACATAACCATCTCCATTTGCCNCTGTAAGTCTCTGTATCGCACGTTCTTTGACTTGGGTAAGAACCTTTATTTGGTTTAGATTAATTGGTTTGGTTTAAGATTAATGTCAAACGCAATTACAAAACGCAATTATTTAATCTTAAATTGCAATTATCTAAATTAATTAGATAGGGGGAAATAAATTGAAATCGAGTAGTTCGGGGAGTTTTAGAAGCATATATGAAAGTTTGGGTGTAATTAATTTCACATGTAAATTTCAGGGGGAAATAATTTGAACAGTAGAAGTTCAGGGGGGGGGGGGGAATCGNTCAACCCTAATAATTTTCCATATGAAAATTGGAATTTTGTTTACAAAATATACATGAAGGATATTAACAGACACAATATATAGTAAATAATCACATTTGCATTTGCATTTTCATCTTCAATATTATAAAAGATATGCTCTTTTATTGTATTTTAATGGTTATTTGCGATGTTTGCATATCAAATAATAAAACACATAATTTATATTTAACTTATTTTCATAAGATCATTATTAATTACAATTAATTTTTGAACATCTTTAATTTAATGGTAATGTCCCTACTGTGGGTTTTATTGCAGATATGTTGGATTTTCTATGTGAAAATATTATTTGTAATATTTGTAATGTAATGCTAAGAAATTAATTTAAATAATCATAAAATTATATTTTATTCTAGGGAAGGTAATAAAAATTATATAATTATAAATTTTAATAAATAAATTTAAAATAAAATAAAATTTTCATAAAATATATTTTAATTAAAAGAAAAAATATAACATATAGTATATATATATAAAACGACACATCGTGTATAGTTGAGGTATGGGTTGACATTTTTTCCTATTAGTTAACGATATGTTAAACGGTGTTAAACGTTGTACGAATTTTAGCACTGTTAATAATGTTTATGATCAAAGTAATCTTAAAACAAGAGTTTAGGAAGATTTAGGCACTTGCCTAAATTTCATGTATAAAAAAGCACGATACAAATTGTTCATGTATGAATTAACCCTTTTCTCTATTATTGGATGGGAGATTGACTATGCTGAAACGAAGCCATTTTGTCCCTACTATCACTAATCGTCTTTTGTTTTCACTATTTTCAGTTGTGCACTTTAGTTTCATAACATTTATATTATTGGCACTATATTTTAGAACTTACCCCTACAATAAAATCTCCAATTAGGTTAAGTGTGGGATCTGCGTGCTCAAAAACAAACATCTCATATCAGAAGATTAATCAAGAGTTGGCTAATATGTAAGAGAGTTTAATTCTTAATTAGTGTGAGGCCTTTTGGGGTGATATCCAATAAGAAAGTCATGTGGGGATTTGTGCTCCAAAGCGGACAGTATCATACTAATGAGGTATTGGGCTGTTAAAAACAAAGTACAAGATTGAGAACGAACTACTTTTTCAAAAATAGCCATTTACAGAAGATAACTTCCTCCTACATTTTAGAGGACTTTAAACTTACTGGAAACAACAAACAGACTTATTAAATTGCAAATACTTCTAACACAATTTAACTTATTTCCACAACTAAAGACCAAATCTAAAGTCTAAACTCAACTAAACCAACAAATCCTTACCTAAACTTATATTAGAAGAAACATCAGTTTATTTTGGTACTTCAAACATGCCTATCGATTTCATCAGCTTCTTGAAAATATCTAGCTTCAGTGGCTTAGTCATGATGTCCGCTAACTGATCTTATGTTCCACAATGTACAAGCTTCACTTTCCCTTCCTTAGTTAGACCTCTAAGATAATGAAAACATATCTCAATATGCTTGTTGCCTCCATGATGAACTAGATTCTTTGACAATTGAATGGCTAAGTTATTATCATACTTGATTATAATGCAGTCTTCATAACTTTCTCTGATTTCATTAAGCACTCTTCTCATCCACATTCTTTGAGTAGCACAAGACACTACAAATGAAAAATATGGCCGAGTTCTTGTTAAATACATCAAGCTACCTATCATTTGTTTGTAAAGTGTGGTGTCTAGAATTGCTTCTCCTCCTTTCTTTGAGAGCTTTACCCCTGAAATAATCAGAATGTTGACTCCTTTACTCAACTCCATCTAAAATATTTCAGGCACTTCTCTAGCAAACTTATTTTGGAAAATGTAGATACCCTATTTTCTGTGTAAAACTTTCACTCCAAGAAAATATCTTATTCTATCCAAATCAGTCATCTCAAAAGTTCTTTTCATTGATTCTTTGAATTCAATAATCAAATTGTCACAGTTGTTATCTTTGCTTTTTGATGCTTTTTAGCATTTATTTTGATTGCATTTTAGGTTCTGTAACTTACATTTAGGTCTAGATAGGTTACATCTTGCATATCATTACATGTTCGAGGACTTTAAAGGTGTGTAGAGCTGAATCGAGATCAAGACCGATGAACGGGAGTCAAGAAGGAAGCAAAAAGAAAGTTTAGGACAACTATCAATCATTTTGTATCAGTCTTTTTAACCGATACAAATTATGAAGAATCTGTACCAAACTGGAGTGACCTGTACACTTGGTTCGATACTCCCATATCGACCAATATGTACTGGTTTGAAACAACTGATACAAGCAACCAACAAATGATATTAAGGGAGGTAATTGATACACATAGCCCGAACTCACATATCGACCTATGTGTATATGTCGGAGGAGACCGATACTAATGACGGGGAAACAAGATCGGAATGAAGCAACCAATACACTTGGTCCAATATGCTGATATCAACCAAAGTGTATCTGTTTGAGGTGACCGATACACATCACGCAGAATCGATACAGGAGGCATGTATCGGTCGTTTTGACCGATACCAAACATAAATAGTCAAAACTTAGAAGTTGACCAAGCTTCTAACCCATTTCTCTTTATAGGTTAACCGATATGTTTTTGGGTTAACCCAAGACTATTAGTGAATTAGTATTTAAGGTTTTTAGACC
Organism: Iberis pinnata; assembly: GCA_900406425.1. Classification (NCBI taxonomy): domain Eukaryota; kingdom Viridiplantae; phylum Streptophyta; class Magnoliopsida; order Brassicales; family Brassicaceae; genus Iberis; species Iberis pinnata. The sequence goes on from OVBE01002614.1 coordinate 5,323, forward strand.
TAAGTTTTATAATTTTCTTATTTTTATTATCTTTGAATCTCTCTTTTTCTCTTAAGAACACTTTTGTAAACATTTTTAATCTTTGTTTAATTAAGTTTGAAACTTTGTTTTGGTTGTGAATCTTCTTATATTTTTGTTTGTAATCATGATTCAACATATTTTCATCATTAGAACTTGTGTTTTATCCATGATTAGTGAGTAATTTATTCCTAAGCAAATGAATTAGCTAGATTAGAGTGATTAGATGATTGAATATGATGTTTAGGAGTTTAATAGCTTAGATCTTCATTCAACAGTTGTTTTTAATGCTAGATTTGATTTGATCACTCAAGCTTAGATCATAAGATGAATTGCGTCTGAAAGGTGTTCGATGAAATTCTTGAACCAAATATTGTTTGCTAAATGACACTACCGAAGAGATTGATTTTAGTTAGTTTAGTTGTTTATCATAAATTATATCTTATTTCCTCTAGATTGTGCAATTATCCATGAGATTGTTTTTAGTTGCATGATTAGGAGAGAGATTAGTGCCACGAGAGTGGTTAGTCTAATTAAAGGAATTCTAGACCAAGGATTAGAACTGGAATGTGAGTATTAGCATCACATAATATCATTTGATCACCCGATTCGATTGTCTTTGCCCGTTTTCTAGTCTTTAATCTTTATTTACATTTCGAATTTTCATTGACTTTGCTTAATTCTGTTGACTTTTTATTGCTTTGACATTTAGTTGATTTTTATAATGCTTAATTAGGATGTTATCTTTAAATTAAAAAAAAATATTATGACTTAGACTAAATAAGATTCTCATAGGTTTTATTGTGTTAATTACTCCCCGAATTTAGATTGATAACCTTATATGTTACAATGATAATGATAGTGCATTAGGGAATTAAGGTAGAAACACTAAAAATGTTATGATCAACATTTTCCAGTGAATATCAAATCATCAACGTATAAAATGACAATAAGAATATGACCTTGTTTTTCGGTTTTTACGAATAGAGTGTGTTCTAAGTCGCATTTCTAGAATCCGACTCTAATGAAGTTGCTTTTAATCTTACTAAACATGCCCTCGGTGCTTGTTTCAATCCATAAAGTGATTTCTTCAATTTATAACACTTTTGTTTCACTTCCCCTTTTTATGAAACCTTGTGGCTGATCGACATAGAATGTTTCACTTAATTCTCCGTGTGGAAATGCACTCTTTACGTCAAGTTGAAAGATATTCTAGTTTTTGTGCATACCCTTTGGCAATTAGTCTTGCTTTGAATTTAGCTATATATCCATCTTCATTGTATTTAGTTTTGAAAATCCACTTGACTCCAATTTTTTGTGTACCTACATGCAAGGTAGATAGCTCCCAAGTTTGATTCCTTTCGTTAGAATCAATTTCAACTCTCATAGCTTCCCTCCATTCAGTATACCTCACATCCTCATCATAATTCAATGGATCTCAAATTTTTGTGACCACTTGCAAAACATATTCATCAAGAAGACAATCATCTAAAACATATGAACGGATGATGTAAGTACCCAGGAGCCTTAACTTATCTTGCTACTTTGGATGATGTTTCACATATAACAACATCACCAGGTGTGTCACACAAAACTACATCTGTTACAACATCAGATGTGTCACACAAAACTACATATGTTACATCATCATATGTGTCACACAGAACTGCATATGTTACAACACCATCAACATCATCGACCACTGCTTCATTACCACCTTCTGAAACTTCATATGCAATTTCTTCCCCCTGCAGATATTCTTCTTCACAAAACACATTTCCTCCACTATTTTCCCAAGTAAGAACTTCATCAACAACTTCTTTTGGTTTACTCCTTCCCCAATCCCATTTCTCATCTTCTTCAAATATCACATCTCGACTTACAATAATATTTTGTGAAATGGGATTGTACATTCGAAACGCTTTTGATTCTTCACTAATGTTGAGAAAAATACACTTGCGGCTTTTATCATCGAGTTTTGTTTGCTTCACCTCTGGTAGGTGGACATGTCCGATACATCAAAGATTTTGAAATGCATCACATCGGGTATATACCACCTCACACCTCTTCTGGTATTTTATCTTTCATGGCATTTGTGGGACAGCGATTCAAAACGTATGTTATCCGCTTGACTCATTCTGCCCAAAAATCTTTTCCAACTTTTCTTTCAGAAAGTGCGTTTCTCACCAAGTTCATAATTGTATGATTTCTCTTTTCCACCACTCTATTCTGTTGAGGAGTATAGGCTGCAGTTAATTGTCGCTTTGTGCCCTGAATTTTTCAGAAATCTTCAAATTCCTTCGAACAAAACTCTATTCCTCTGTCTGTTATAAGAAAACACAATTGTAGGCTTGATTCTTTTTCCACACTTTCCTTAAAAAATTTGAAGCTTTGAAAGCTTCTTATTTTTCTGCAATCAAGTAACTCCACATTTTATGATATGATCATCAATAAAAATGAGAAAATACCTCTTGTGACCACTGGAAACTAGAGTGATAGGCCCATAAATGCCAGCATGGATCAATTGAATATTCTTTTATGCCCTCCATGTGCTCTTGTTTGGAAAGGATTCACATTTCTGCTTTCTAACAAGACAATTTTCATACACCTTTTTGCATACATAAATTGGAGGAAAACCTTTCACCAGACCTTTGGAGCTTAACATTCTCAAACTGTTGTAATTTAAGTGAGCAAATCAACAATGCCAGATGTGTTCACTTGATGTTTTCACTTGTAGACATGAATATGAAAATATTGTCTGTGTACAAATCACAAACGTTAGCACTCATTGGAGTTTCAATGATGAGTCCTCTAGATGAATGATAAAATTCACACACACCATCTTGTATCAGTACTGCAAGATTTGTTTCTTGAAGCTGGCCTATACTTAAGAGATTGTTGCTTAACTCTGGAATGTAGTAGACATCTTTAATTACTTGGATTAAGCCATTCACCTTAAGATTTATGTTCCATTTCCCTTGTACCACCTGATTCCGAGTTTTACGGAGTGTCTAAAACTTTCATCAATCCTATCGAATGTTTCATAATGTTTTGTTCATGACACAAAGTAAGCTTTTCAAGGCATCCACTGAAGTCTCTCTATGTTTTTGGATTCTTCAATCGACCATACAATGTATGTGAACTTCTCTGAAAGTGTTCGCAGAATATTCTCAACGATCTCGTTATCCTGCATATCTTCTCCCAAATTTCTCATATCAGTTGCAACAAGTAACATTCTCGAGAAATATTATGTGATATTCTCTGTTTCTTTCATCTCAAGAAATTCAAACTCTCTCCTTAACCTTTGAAGCTGTGCTCATTTCTGTGATATTTCCCTGATATTTTGTTTTCAGAGAATCTCACAGTTGCTTGGCAGTTTCCTTCAGAATTATAGTCTTCAGAAAAGATTTTTCAATAGCTTGAAACAAATGTTTTTCCTTTTAAGATCAGTTAGCTTCTTGTTTGCTAGTTCTTGACATTGTAATCCATTCAAAAACTATCCTCGACCTGGCTCAACGTAGCCTCTCTTAATGAGATCCCACCACTGTTTATATCTCATGAGATTTTCCATCAGCATCCTCCAGTGTTCAAAATTTCCAATTGAACTTAGGTATGACAAACATGTTTGATCCTTTTCTAGCCATCCTTACTTCTTTCTCTTTTAAATCTTTTTTTCACAATCGTTTTCATCATATTGGTTATGATACCAATATGTTGAAAACCAATTATAAAGATTGAGAACGAACTACTTTTTTCATTATCACTCAAAGACCTTAAATAGCCAATTACAGAAGATAACCGCCTCCCACATTTCAGAGGACTTTAAACTTACTGGAAACAACAAAAAAACCTATTAAACTGCAAATACTTCTAACACGATTTAACTTATTTCCACAACTAAAGCTGAAGTCTAAATTCTAAATTCAACTAAAACAACATGAGATTGGTAGTAATGGTCCACAAAGTGGGTCGTTACACATTGGTACAGAGCACGGTCGATTTTAAGATAAAATCAGGAGGACCCGTTAGTATGCAACGAAGACGTTGTGTTCTCTACTAGGGTGATTTGTGAGACCCGCGTGGTCAAAAAAAACATCACACACGAAAGATCAAACAAGGGTTGGCTACTATATAAGAGAGTCCCAAAGCGGACAGTATCGTACTAATGAGTTATTGGGCTCGGTAGTAACAAACAGAGACAGGGTTATTACTAAGCCTCATGTCATGTCCCGTTTTTAGGATCGTAACTTTTTGCAATATTTATGCAAGATTATATAGATCAGAAGAATTATGTTACAAGGAAAGACGTGGATGAAAAATTGGTAAGATCCTTTAGAGTTAGAAAAATCAATCTGAATGAGTTTGGGGTATTCATTATTGATTGCGAACCTAACTTTGAATAATTAATAGACCGTCCCTAAAAGTATAAAGGTTTTCTTGGCGTACTTGGACAGTTTTTGAAAAAATAAATCCATTAAAGAGAAAGTTTTGACCAAGAGTAGCTTTTTTGATGGTTGAAACAACATAAATTCTAGAAATTTTGTACTAGTGAGGGAATGATATTATGTTTTTGTTACAGTTGTGAATAAAGATGCGTCTAGAAGAAAATTTTAGTGTGGAATAAATATTCTTTTACTGTTTATGTATAAAAACGAAAAAAAACTTGAGATTATACCTTCTACATTCTAAAAAAATGGAAATAACTTTAACCAACTAAGTTAACATACCATTTAGATCTGTCTCCAATGGTAGATATCATAACACTAAAGAGATAACAAAACAAAAATTAATCTAGCTTTAGAGAGAAATCTTAACTTTTAGCTACACAATTGGATCAAAATAATTGAAAAGTGGAGATCAAAATAAGACGACTTGACATTTACTTGAACATCAAAAAATTTGAATAAGGTGGGAGGTAAATTAGCAAAACAACAATTAATTTTATAATCTTGTATCATTTTGTATAATTGATAGTCTGATTTTACAATGTATAATTTTGCTCCAAATTTCGTTATACCATTGTTACATGATGACCATGTTGTTAAATATTAATCTTTGAAATAAAGAGAAGTTAATAAATAAATAAAAATAAAAGAAAAACTAATCACAGTTTTCACCATACAATTTTTTTCTTTTCATTTATCCCTAATTCAGTTATCTATCTATCCTTCGAGGTTTTGTATCAATTCTTCTCCCTTACTCTCGGTCTGTCAAGCACTCAAGCAGCTAGAGACGGTCTTCGAGTCATCTCCTTTTTTACCCTCATTTATGAGGAGACAAATTCCCTATACCACACTAAATCCCTTATACCACTATTTCATTAACTATACATGAAACGTCTAAACTATCCCTAACTTGGGTAAGAAAAAAATTTTAGAAATCAAAATCTCTCACTCACGGTTTGTTGGTTGGGTTTAGAATGAGCATTTGATTATCGGTTGATTCAATTTAAAAAATTTTAAAAAATCTCTCACTCTCGGTCTCGTCGTTCTCTCCAGCGACCTCGAACCCACCTCTTCTTCTCTGGCGACGTCGTCGGACTTGGGTGTTTCCATCGACGAGAATTTCTACTAGTAGCATGGAATGCAGCTTAATTATTCTCTCATGTAACTATATTTAGCGACAGAAATAGGTTTTAGGGTTTGAAATTGGATTTAATGAATTTGTCTCATTTGATTTGGTGCATATTGTTGGTTGCTATACAATTGAAGAATGTCGTTGAATGTATGATAATGAATTGAATTGTGAGTAGATTTGCAATAGATGAGATGTTTATATCTAAATCGTACTCGAGACTAAGAACCCTAATCGTATAAGTAAAAATTAGTATAATTGGTAATTATAATACTAGGTAAAACTTAGTATAAGTGTAGATAACTTGGTAGAACTGAGAAAAGGTGGTATAGCTAGAACTTTATTTTCTTGTTTTTGCATGATACAATGGCGAAACACGTGAGCGTATATTTCAAATATAAAGGTTGCATGTACAATGTAACCTTGAAAACAACATTGGAGGATATAAGTTTGGCAATGATGGAAGAAAGGTTGAATGAAAAGCTTGTTTTGGATGAAAGTAAAGTTAAACTGTCATTGAGATACATGCCTTTGGTGGTTGGATGTGAGGAACAACTAACTATTTATGATGATAAGGATTTTTTTACCTAACGTTCATTGATAGAGAGAACCGTAGAAGTCTTTTGTTAGTGGAGGAGACGTGTAGATTAGATCAGTTAGAGAAGCTATCAAGAGTGGGCATAATTTCGATTGGTATGAACTACTAAGTGTTTGAGGAAAATGATGAAATTGGACGTAATGCCATAACTTTGTACGTAGAAGATGCTCAAGTAAATGCATAGAAAGAGTTGATAGAGGCAGAGAATGATGGTGATTGTATGGATACGAACACCACAAATGAGATGGACATTGTGAATGAGTATGTTGAAAAACTACCTCTAGGAAAATGTAGTAAGGTTAGAGGAATGGCAAGCTGGATTGGGTCTGAGTAAGCTTCAAGAATTTCTAAGCAAGAAAGCAATTCAAGAGGTGGTGGATAGAGCTGCATTTGGTGAATGCTTTCGTTATGTAACGGAAAAGTCGGATCGCAAACGATTGGTGGTAAAATGTTGTGTAGCACGCTGTAAATGGGGTTTGCGAGCTGCAAGTATTCCAAAGATCGGAATTCTTTTCTATTAGGAGGTATATGTGTGTGCATACATGTTCTCGGACTAGTCAAAGTCAAATCAACAAGAGCAAGAGGAGATGCGCAACAGAATTAGTTGCATCTTTTTTTAATGAGGAATTTCATGGAAAAGTGAGAATTCCTGTTTTGAGAGATATCATGGATCTCCTACAGTTAAAACATGGAGTAAAAATATCCTACTCCACCGCATTAAGAGGGAAAAATCAAGCTATTTCTCATTTTCGTGGTAATTTAGAAGATAGTTACAAGATGCTTCCAACCTACTTGTATATGTTAGAGCAAGTCAATCCAGAAACAAAAACAAGTGTGGAGTTGGATGAGGCAGGTTAGTTCAAGTACCTCTTCATAGCGTCGGGAGCTTGTATTGAAGCGTCTGCGGTCATGAGGAAAGTGATAGTTGTGGATGCCAGATTTTTGAAAAACGGGTATGGTGGTGTATTAGTATTTGCTAAAGTTCAGGATCCTAATCGTCACCATTATCCACTCGCTATTGGTGTACTCGACGGTGAGAAAAAATCTAGTTGGAGATGGTTTTTTTAGATGCTCAAAAGTGTTATATCAAACTCTTCTGAATTAATTTTTAAGAGCGATAGAAACCAGAGCCTCATCACGGCTGTAGCAACTATTTTTCCACAAGCTCACCATGGGCATTGTATATGGCATTTGTCCTATAACGTAAGAGGGCATGCTTGTAACACCGACAAAGCCGTAGTTGGATGGATATTTATGGACTTAGCTAGATGTTACACGATGCCTGAGTTCGAGTATACTTATGCATCTTTTAAGGTGAGATATCCTTCCGCGTACAAGTATGTCGAGGAGCAGACTGAGAAAGACACTTGGGCAAGGGTTTCTTTTCCTCATGACATATACAAATTGGACACTAGAAACAGTGTGGAGTCAACGAAAAATATGTTTAAGGACGCCAGGAGGTATGCCTTAATACCAATGTTGGATACAATCACCAAAAAATTCTCTGACTGGTTTAACGAGCATCAGAAGGATGTTGTGTCTGGATCGATTGATACCAAACTGGTTCCTCTTCTTGAGATCCACCTGCATAATATATGGGCCAAAGCTGATAAAACACTAGTGCGTGAGTTAAATAGTTATGAGTTTGAGTTCGAGATAACAGACATTGAAGATGGGAAAATTTATTCGGTGAACTTGAGAGCGAAGAGTTGTACTTGCAAGGTATATGATTATGAAAAGTATCTTTGTGTGCATGGACTTGGAGCTTATTTATATTTATGTTATGCGGATCCCGATCATCGACGAGAAGGCAAGATAGAGTATCATAAGTTGTGCTCAAAATATTATTGGGCAGAACTATGGGCACTGGTTTATTACAAGACCATTTACTCTGTGTCGGACATGTCTGATTGGAATGTACCATATTACATCAAAGAGATTCAAATCATACCTCCAGATCGCGTAAAAAGGAAGGGAAGGAAACAAGATAAGAGGAATTCATCTATTGGATAATGGCGTAAAAGGACACACAACAAAAGGCGAGCAAGGAAAAATTTCGGTTTCAATTGGTTGTTGTTTGGAAGACATCATTATCCTAGTGAATGAAACTGTGATTGTGTTGTTGAACTATATTTTGGTTTTGGCTTCTGTAAAACTATGTTATACTATGGATTATTTGTTTGGATTTTACTTATGTTAGTTCATTGATTGAGTATTAGTGAGTAAATTAATATTCAACTTTTATTATAACTCATACTCTTGGTGAAAAATTGATTAATAAAAATAATGTATATGTAAAAAACTCATATTAAACTTTAATTATAACTTATTGTTTCATCATTTCTTTTATATATTTCATTGTCTTTCCAAGAATATTTTCTTATTAAGAACAACTTCTAAAGGACTGTTATACAAAATGATGATTTCAAACATATTATTTCACTAATCACGTATGCTTACATGTTAATTCCTAAAACAAAATAGTAAAATAAATTAAAAAATTAATTTTATAAGTAATACTAAAAACATGTGAAATCATGAAAAGTAGAACTATGAAGAACATTGGTATAACCATAAACTTATGTATAACTAAGTGTAATTTTTTGGAGGGAAAAATGAAAAAAAATTTGGCGCCTAAACGAAAAAACCAGAAAATTTGCATGTTTGGTTAAAAAAATAGATTCCCTCTGCTATGTTCCCCTCAAGTCTCGTGTCCTCACTCTCTCTAATTTATTCTATTAATATCCTCTCTCTTACTCTCACCATTCAGTCACACAACTCTCTTTCTCCTTCAACTTTCTCTCTGCTTATTCTCTCTCAATTTCACTTTTTTCCTTTTGCTTCATGGGTTCGTGGGTGGAGAAACAAGAGAGGCGAGAGATGAAGAAGAATAAGAGACACGCCGATATGCTAATGTACATTGTTGATGCTCAATACATGATTCCAACACGTTGTCCATGTGGGGGAGAAATCAAAGAGGAAACCTCTCCAATTCCAAAGTACCGACATGATTTTGATACCTTACCTGGGAGTAGGTACTTCACCTGTAAGACGTACAAGGTATTAGTAAAACTGCGTAAACTTTGAGAAACTGAGAAACTGCATAAAAATGTGATAAACTGAGTAAAATTGTGCCAAGTTGAGTAAAACTATGTTGAACGTGCAGGACGATGGGCTACACTTTCGTCAGCCATGGGCTTTTGCTATTCAGCAGGAAGTTTAAATGTTAATTAGGAAGGTGAATGATATGGCTGAAGAGATTGTGAAGCTCAATGCGCTTATTGTTGGACCTCATCCATGAGAGATTCTCCATTGTCACTTTGTTTGTTAGTTCTAATGTATGTCACCTTTATTTATTAAGACATGAGTGTATGCGTTAAAACTTATGTTATGTTAAGTCGAATGCTCTGTTAAGACTATGTTTTGTAGGTGTTAAAGCTTGTCAGTTCTACTTTTTCTTTGTTCCTACTTAGTTTTCGTTTTCAAGACACATAATTTGTCACATAATCCTTGATAGTTAAATCAAAACCAAATGTACCTTAATCCTCCATAATTTGTCTACTTCCCAAATAAAAGCAAAAAAACAAAGACATCTCCACAAACCAAGTTCTTCACTTCCTTTATCACGTCTTTCTTGCTTTCTGTTTTCCTGCTTCCTTGACAAACGCCTCTAGCGGGGCCAATCTCCCATCCAATTGATCAAACTTCTTCTCAACTCTCTTCATCGTTCTCATCATTTTCTTCAAGGTCTTCATAACATCACCCACTTGCTCAGCTCTCTCAACTGCATCTTGGGCCTCTGCCCTATCTTCTGTGGGTTCTTCCTCTTTTTCCCGCACAGCAACATCCTCGTCTTACATGTCTTTGAAAAAGATTAAATTTCCTGATAACCCTTCATCCAGGCGCTTATCCCAACTGTCCACTGCTAGATCAGGCTTATCAACATTATCTTCAACTTTCATAAGTTCATCCAACAAAAAAATCTTTTTGCTGTTTGATGGGGATGATGTTGTGAATATCCTGTAAAAATCATAATATTAGTTCAAACTTAACAAAGTTTCACCTAGTTCTACCATAGTTCTACCTAGTTTTACCATAGTTCTACTTACAGTCTCGTGACCGAGTTCCTTGTTGATCTCTAAAAGTGACAGCCTTTTCATTCCATTTGGTTTCCATGTGGACTAGCACATCCTCAGAAATGACACATCAGCTCCTTCCACAAGTTCTCTAAACAAATTTCCTAACTTAGGAATTTCCCAAAATGCAAGAATCTACAAAACACAACATTTCATTTTGTAATACAATCAATGCTCAACTATAATGATAATGTCATTTTTCTCTTACTTACCTCTAATGGGACACAAACACCTAGTACATGCCATAGTGTATTCGATTTCACTGGGACCACCCCTTTTAAATGGTCCATGGTGTGAGATATCTCTTGTAACATGTATTCATATGAGTATCTCCTCCATGGAACAGTCTTGCAATACTCAAGATCATCAACTGCTCGCTGAAAAAAAATTCAAAACATTTTTGCCATCTTTTCCAACCTATTTTGAGCACAAATAACACTTCCTAAGAAGAAAAGAACTGTCATCTTCAATCTATATTTATGCGGTCCCATTTTCACCAATTTCTCTTTGACATCTTCCAACCTTATAGGTTCGTCGTCCTTGAAATACCTCTCCACAAACTTTTTCCCACAGAACTCCTTGTAGCCGAGAGAATAATTGTGACAATCAAGTCCTGATATCAAAGCATGTTCCCTTAACCCATAATGGACGGGAACGCCATTGACGATGAACCAGACTTGTTTCCTCTTATTGGTTTCAGCTGTCTTCACCAACAACATCCACATGCCCTGAACCCTGTGGTTATTCTCTCTTTTCATGTGGAATATGTGTTTGAATTGAGGATGCTCCTCAAACCAGTTCCTCTCCATGTTAGACAACTTTGGTTTCAGTTGTTCAAGAGTTGTAATTGTGTGTGATATCATGCACCTTGTCCATATCTTGATTTTTTTCTTATACTCAGATGGAGGAAAGAACATTTTCAATGGTTTGATTGCCTCAAATTCCTGCAAGTCAATAAAATTCACTTTTCAATATTATTCAGTAATCCTATGTCTTCCTACTATTATACCCAATTTTACTCAGTATTATCCAATAATCCTAAGTTATCCTACTATTACACCTAGTGTTACTCAGTATTCCTCTAGTACTTCGACCAAAAAACAATGCATAATTTCTTACCTCTTCATCCTCTGATTCGAGAGCTGAATTCTGGACCTCCTCATTCGCATTATTATCTCCATCTTCAGCTTCAATTGCAGCTGCCACACCCACAAGAACATTTATCAACTCTGATACATCGGTAGTCTTCTCTGTCGTCGTCTCCTACACAGTCGTAGCAGTCATATTCTCCACAGTCGTCGCTATTATATTCTCTTCAGCTGTTGATGAGGGCAAATCAGCCGTCCTACAAAACCTCACTTTCACAGGTTTCACCTTCCTCGAACATTTACCATTCTTCTCCTCTTCTTCTATTGGATTCTCCTTCCTTTTATTTCGTCTCGTTTCCACCATTTATTATAGATTTTTTGAAAGTATATCGATTTTGAGAGAATGATTTTGAAGTGCGATGATTTCTGATGCTCGATTTCGTTTTTGAGAGATTTGGGGAGAATGATATATTGTGTTTTTGATGCATTTTAACTATCATTTCATACTCATTTTAGGCAGATTCACTTGCATTAATTAGGCATGTATAGGTTCCATTTGCATTGCATTTTATTTGTTCAGGTGTTAGAAGTGGAAAAACCGAAAGCGTGGATCAATGGAACTAAAAGGATTCAAGAAGTGGAGAAAACAAGTTGTACCAGTTTGTTGTACCGGTTTAGAGAAACCGGTACAGAAGAAGAAAAAGGATACCTGTTTAGTGTACCGGGCAGAACAAACCGCATGCTATAATTCCATTTTCCAGAGCCAAATACCGGGAAGATATACCGGTTTGCCAAAACCGGTACACGTGGAAAAAATTGATACTGGTTTGGCCAAACCGGTATCAAACGAAAAAAATCAACTCTTTGACTTCCCTCTTTTGGTTTAAACCCATTTTCATTTGGGTTAACCCAATTGTTTTTGGCTTAACCCATGCCACTTCTAGAATACTATTTAAACTCTAAAACCTAATTTGGATGCTTTTATCTTATCTTTCTATCTCTTTTTCTCTTAAGAACTTTGTAATCAGATTTAGAATCTTATGCATATTTGAGTTTAATTTGTTGCTTTGATTGCTTTTTTTCTTCTCAAATCTACTTCTAACCATGATTCAACACATTTCTAATCTTGGATTTTATGTTTTCTCAATGATTAGTGAGTAGTTCTTTACTAAGCAAATGGGTTAGGTAGATTAGGGTGATTAAATGGTTGATCTTGATGTTTAGGGCTTAGATATCTTATATCCTCATTCATTAGTGTTCTTAATGCTAGATTTGTCTTGGTCATTCAAGTTTAGATCATAAGTGTTTTATTGACCAAAAGGTGTTCGATGAAATGCTTGAACCAACTATTGAGTGCTAAATGAGGCATAACCAAGAGATTGTGTTGGTTAGTTTAGTGGTTGATCATGGATTAGAAATTTAGGTTTCTTGATTGTGTAATTATATCCAAGAGATTGTTTTATTTGCATGATTAGGAAAAATATTAGTGCCATGAGAATGGATTAGAATAATTAAGGAAATCTTAGACCAAGGGTTTGTTGGTGTCAAAACCCCCTCAGCAGGATTTTGCCTTAACTAGTGTCACTTTCCAGATGACGGCTCAGTACGCATTAAAGCCCAGAAGGATTTATTAAGTAGATCTCTACTTGGGCAAGAAGGGTAGGCACCCGAACACCCAATTCGTAGACGACCTGAGGAGAAGGTGAGCACGAGCTGAGCAAGCAAAGACTAGGTCATGACGGTTCCGAGGTAGGAGGGAGACGCTGAGATTGTAGGCCCAACAATCCGAGAAGATCGGAACAGCCCGAACTAGACGGAGAGAGATATAAAGCAAGAGAGAGAAGAAAAGGGCATCGATTCTTTTTTTGGAGATTAGAACTACTTTCTGAACTAAGATTTGTCAATCAACTAGTTGTTTTGTATTCACATATTTGAGATCAATAAAATCTAATTTTCTATCTTTCTATCTAAGTTTATGTTGCGTCTTTTTCCTAATTTTGACAAGAACAACGAATTCCTCATTAAGATAACTTGATCAAAATTCATTGTGGGTTTTAGTATCCGACAAATTGGCGCTGTCTGTGAGGAATTAAGAGTTCTTTAAAGCAGGAAGGAAAACCGTAGCCAAATCTGACTCCACCATGACCAAAAGCGCATCAACACCATCTGACAGATATGCCAGCATGATTCAGACACTCCTCCAATCAGTGCAATCCATGTCAGACAAACTGGAGACACAAGATGTTTTGAAAAAATCCTTACTTGACCGACTCGACTAGATGGCGAAGGAGTCCACAGACCAAACCAAATCAATGACCAAACGCTTAGACCGGGCAACATCTTCACAACACCGCTCGACCATGACCTCCTCACAACGATGCCCCATCTCGAGAGAGCACTCCAGGAGGCTACGCTTTACTCCAACCCTGCACTCAATCAAGACGCGAGAATGCCGCACTGATACCACAGAGACCCCGCCCAATGGCAACCTCGAAGGAGAGAAATCCGACCAAAGGGATGACAAAACCAATGACGAAACTGAACAGCCGAGTCGCACCCTGAGCCCCGAGGCTTCAGAGAACAAGAAAGACGGAACCGATCTATCAGAGGATTCCGAGGGAGAATCAGACAAGTACGAGGAGGGCACCCGTACCCCACCTTCTCGATCTGATAAGCGACCTCAGTGATCGATTAGGGAGATCCAGGAGATGAAGGATTCCCTACAGGAGGCCGTCCGACAAATGAACTCCAAAGTTCACCAAGCCATAAGCTCGGCACCAGAGCTGGATTGGTTGATGGAGGAAACACTCCAAATCTCGTATGTCGCACACAGAAAGAACGCTAGAGTTTGGTGCCTGGAAAAATCAAAATTCCTTTTTATGAAGGAAAGACGGATCCCAGCGCGTACATGACCGCCTTCAGAATTGCAGTCGGACGAGCACAATTTGACGAACACGAGAAGGATGTAGGGTATTGCCAGCTCTTCAGTGAGCACCTCCCGGGACCAGCACTCACATGGTTCTCTCGGCTGCCGGAGGGTTCGATCCACAAATTCAACCAAATGAGCATGATGTTCTTAAAGCACTACTCAGCGTACATCAAGAGGGACATCTCGGATGCAGACATGTAGAGCATGACCCATGGTCCAAATGAGCCCCTATGACAATTCATCGATAGGTTCAAAGAATTGATATCTTGAGTGGTAGTCACCGACAATGCCGCAAATTTCGCCCTCTAAAACATGGTCTGGGGAGAGTCTAAATTCAGAAAAGATCTAATATTGAACCCGCCAGCAACGACCGATGATGTAATCCATAGGGGAAAGGTGTTCGCACGAATAGAAGAGGATTTAATCGAAATGCAGAAACAAACCCGAGAAAAAGGTCAAGCGACTCAGGTCGCTGCCCCAAGGCAAAACCCCCCAGCAGGCAATCAAACACTATTCGCAAGGAAACCCAAAAACGGACCTTGGAATCAATGGAAACAACCTGAAGAGCAAGGAAACGTTAAGAAACATTGTGAATACCATAACCAGGATGGGCATTCCACTGAAGAGTGTAGAAGCTTCAAGTCGTTCCTTTTCAGCAAGTACCAGTCTGGGGAATTGGTGGAACCCAGCAAGGCGAAAGCAGTTAATCCCAAGCAAGGGGCGGAGGACCAGACCGAAGAGGCCAACCCCCCGAAACGAGAATGAGAGGAACTACCTCAAATGGCGCCAACCCCACCAATCAAANCAACCCCACCATTCAAAAAGCGAATCAATATGATTATGGGAAATCACCAGTTTGGCCTAAAATCGGTAACGTCGATCAAAGCATATGGGTGCAAGGCGGCATCATGCAAGAAATGGCAAATCAAAACCCAAGAGACAGGAGAACCTATAGCTTTCGACGATATGGACACAACGGGACTCGACATCCCTCATGCCGACCCACTAGTAATCGAGCTAATCTTAGAGGAGTACGAGATCGCAAGAGTACTCATAGATACGGGGAGCTTGGTAGATTTTATCTTCAAATAAACCTTGGCAAAAATGGACATAGACCTCTCGTGAATTGAGGGAACACTTGCCCCGTTGACCGGTTTCACCAGCAAGACATCCATGACGATCGAAACTAATAAACTACTAATGCACGCAGTTGGGGTATCGAGGATGATCAAATTCATGGTGATTGACAAACCAGCAATATACAACGCAATCTTGGGAACGCCGTGGATAAACGCAATGAAGGTTGTCCCTTCTACGTATCACCAATGCGTCAAATTCCCCACTAAGGAAGGGATCGATTATAGATTGGGGAGCCCACCCCACCTGCAGAATCGACATACGAGGAACCCAAACTCGACGAAGTGACGTATTACTGTATATACCCGGGATACCTAGAGCGCTGTGTTGGCATAGGATCAAAACTTCAAAAAGATTTGAAAGAGGAGCTAATCCTTTTCCTCAAAGAAAATAAACACACCTTCGCATGGAACATGATGAATATGCCAGTAATAAGCTTGGACATTATGTTTCACGAGCTAAATGCGGACCTAATTTACAAGCCGGATAAACAGATGAACACAAGATAGGAGCTGAGCGGGCTCATGCAGTCAGAGACGAGGTGGAGAAGTTGCTGGGGACAGGCTTAATCACCAAGGTGAAATATCCAGAGTGGCTGGCAAACCCCATAGTGGTAAAGAAAAAGAACGGAAAATGGAGAGTATGCATAGACTTCACCGACCTGAACAAAACGTGCCCCAAGGATAGTTTCCCATTGCCAAACATAGATCAGCTCATCGAAGCCACAACTGGTTACAAGCTGCTCTCGTTTATGGACGCCTTCTCGGGCTACAACTAGATACTCTTGCACCCAGACGACAGGGAAAAACCGCTTTCACTACGGACAGATGCATCAATTGTTACAAAGTAATGCCTTTCGGCTTGAAGAACGCATGCGCAATTTACCCACGCTTAGTCAACAAATTTTTTTCGGAACAACTGGGAAATACGATGGAAGTTTATATAGACGACATGCTTGTCAAATCTTCTGACAAGGGCAACCATGTGGACGACCTGCGCACATGTTTCCAAATATTGAACACCTACGGAATGAAGCTGAACCCAGCTAAGTGCACCTTTGCGGTAACCTCGAGTGAATTTCTCGGCTACCTGGTGGATCGAGGCTAACCCCAAACAAATCAACACATTGTTAAGGATGCCTTCACCCAAAAACACAAGAGAAGTACAAGGACTGACCGGGCGCATAGCCACCCTAACTAAATTCATATCTAAGTCAACCGACAAATGTCTTCCATTCTACAACCTCTTGAAGGGAAACAAGAATTTCATCTGGAATGAAGAATGCGAGTTAGCATTCAAAGAGTTAAAAAAACCTACATGATGACACCCTCGGTCCTTTCGAAGCCACATGAGGGAGAAAATCTATATCTTTACATCGCGGTGTCGTCTCATGCAATCAGCTCAGTTCTTGTACGCGAGGAGCTAGGAGACCAGAGGCCGATCTTCTACCTCAGCAAAATCCTAGACGATGTCGAGACCAGATACCAGACAATAGAGAAATTGGCCCTAGCTGTGGTGCACTCAGGAAGAAAATTACGATCCTATTTCCAATCGCACTCGATTGTTGTGTATTCCAACTAGCCGTTACGTACGATCCTAGCATACATAACAGACGAGATCTTGCCACTAAAGAAATGGGATGCTAGGAAACTAAAAGACAAAAGTGCTAAATACACTCAATTAGACGGAAACCTCTACAAATGGAGTGTATGTGGCCCGCTACTAAAGTGCATATCTGGAGACGAGACAAAGAAGTTAATTAGGGACGTACACGACAGAGCATGCGGAAACCACTCAGGTGGTAGAGCACTGGAATTCAAGATAAAGCGATATGGATACTACTGGCCAACCATGATCACGGACTGCAAACAGTACGCCTTAAAATGCAAGAAATGCCAAAAGCACGCGCCATTGATATACAGACCGACCGAGGAGATGCAGTCCATCACATCTCCATACCCATTCATGAGATGGTCAATGGACATAATTGGCCCAATGCACAGGTCGAAATAGAAACATTTCCTCCTCGTCCTAACAGATTATTTTTCCAAGTGGATAGAAGCTGAATCATTCACTAAAGTTAAATATGAGAACGTGGAATCCTTTATCTGGAAGAACAAAATTTTCCGACATGGGATCCCCTACGAAATCCACACCGATAACGGCCCCCAATTCGCCTCATATAGATACAAAGACTTCTGCCAACGAATGTGCATAAATTTAACATTTTCAACACCGTACTACCCACAGGCCAACGGCCGGGCCGAGGCCGCTAACAAAACAATCTTGGACGGACTAAAGAAGAGACTAGACGCCAAAAAGGGTAGATGGGCAGAAGAATTGGAAGGAGTACTATGGTCTTACCGAACGACACCCAGAAGAAGAACGAACGACTCACCTTTTGCTTTAGTATACGGAACTGAGGCAGTAATACCAGTTGAAACTAAAGTCCCCTGCCTCAGATTTGAGCTGGCACCTCAGAAGACGGATCAAAACGATTAGATGCTCATTGACATAGCTGACACCATTGACAACCATGAGGCCAGGCGACAATATGGTTGCAAAACTACAATAATGTTGCAGCACGATTCTATAACAAGAGGATCAGGAAGAGACGGTTCGCCGAAGGAGAGTTGGTGCTACGGGAAGTCTTCCTCGCAAGAGTAGAAAAGAACGCAGGAAAGATAGGAATCAAATGGGAAGAACCATACAAAATATCCAAGATCATCAAACCAGGAGTGTACGAACTAGAGGACACAGAAGGAAACGAGGAGACACACCCTTGGAACGCTCAGCACTTGACGAAATATTTTTGTTGACGACTAGAAAATTCTTTTCCCTTTGGTTTCACACATAATTGTACTCGTTAAATCAGTGAACTACGACCTCGGCTTGATCCCCACCTCCGGGGGTACGAAGGCAATTCCGTTCAGGAATTCAGCTATTGCTATTAATTATTTCGATTTCGCACCCTCTCCTTCTTCATAAATTTTTCTCAAAAAATGGGGGAGATGTATTCATCCTTTGCACTCCGACTTAACCCGTCCTCTCCTTTCCTTATAAATTTTTGTCAAAAAATGAGGGAGATGTATTCGTCCTTTGCACTCCGACTCAGCCCGCCCTCTCCTTTCCTTATAATTTTTTCTCAAAAAATGGGGGAGATGTATTCGTCCTTTACACTCCAACCCAGCCCGCCCTCTCCTTTCCTTATAAAATTTTCTCAAAAAATAGGGGAGATGTATTCGTCCCTTACACTCCGACCCAGCCCGCCCTCTCCTTCTTCATAAATTTTTCTCAAAATATGGGGGAGATGTATTCGTCCTTTGCACTCTGACCCAGCCCGCCCTCTCCTTTCCTTATAAATTTTTCTCAAAAAATAGGGGAGATGTATTCGTCCTTAACACTCTGACCCAGCTAACCCTCTCCTTTCCTTATAAATTTTTCTCAAAAAATGGGGGATATGTATTCGTCCTTTGCACTCCGACTCAGCCTGCCCTCCCCTTTCCTTATAATTTTTTCTCATAAAATGGGGGAGATGTATTCGTCCTCTACATTAAAGACCCAGCCCGACTCAACCGGGGGCTCTTGCTAAATCATGGGCCAACTCGAGGACGTACAAAATGCTATGCCTCACCCAACCAACGAGATTAACCACCTGAAGTTAACCAAGCTATCCATCACCAACCATTCCAGTCTTTGTCGTTTTTCATATCCTATCTACCAATACTCCGACGAAATCAAGGGGAGAACACTATACTACACTTGCGAAGGACTACCTAAGCCTTCACCTTTTGCTCCTGGGAAGGACTACCTAAGCCTTCACCTTTTTCTCCTGCGAAGGACTACCTAAGCCTTCAACTTTTGCTTCTCTGGTAAAACTATCTAAACCTTTAAATACCTCTTCATTATAGCACATCACTCAAAACGAAAAAAATTGAGCACATCACATTGTATGACCTAGCCAGTCATAAAATACATCGCACACCCCCAGTGGGTATCATCCTGAGCAACCCTCAGCAAGGTATAAGCGCTAAAACCGAGCCCAGTCTCACAATAACTTATTAAGGCATATGACAAACACTGTTAACAACTGAAACATTCACTCTTCATTCGAACGTTCGATCCCTCAAATAAAGTATGATGTTTTAAACAATTTATCTTAATGACAAAACGTATATCGATCTTAGCTAGAAAGCACATGCGATCATTCCAGCAAATATCACGACATCTAGAAAGGATCCTAAAACAAACTCAGTTCAAAGCGGGTGCTTAGAAGCAACATGCAAAGACATAAACTTAATTTGTTCCACTTGCATTAGCTTCTCTTGATAGACTCGTTCGTTCGCGACCTTCCCTTTCACCCGATCCATCTTCATGACGAACTGCACTGTCATCTTATTTTCCTTCTCCTTAAGCTTCTGCTCCATCTAGTTATCCATATCCTTCATTAGGCCCGCCAGCTCCTTGGCCATGGAAGCCACCTCCTTCTTCAAATCCTTATTGGCTTTGCATGGCGAGCCACCTCTGCACTCATCTTCTCTACATCCTTCTTCCTTAGATCCTCCAGTTCGACTACCTCAGCCCTCAACCTACTGTTCTCGTCCGTCAGCATTTCCACCCGCCTTACTACAGTCTTCAATTTGGAGATAGCCTTATCAGCTCTCGCTGTCACATCCTCGATCAATTCGATCCCGAAATTCTTCTTCGCTTTCCTCAGCTCATCATCCAAAACCGCTATCAGTCGGTTTGCTAGAGCCGCAGTCTAGGAAAAATAATTTGTACCTCAATCAAAACAGAAGCCAGCTTTCGAATCACGAAACAAAATGAAATTTGAAAAAAAGCACAACAACCATACCTCGGCATAGGAGCGAGCCCAGTCAGCATATTCCCTCTGAACAGAAAGTGACCTATAGTCGTAAACCTTAGGACCACCTAGGCGAAGTTTGGACATCAGCTCTGCGCAAAGGTCCCCTTCTTCCACCATGGAAGACTGGTTCGGCCAGGAGAAGCTAAAGGCGAATCCGCCATGATCGTGAACACCAACTAAGGATGCCTCCTGAGTGCGAGCCCTCTTCTCCGAGGGAGCCTCAAGGTGGCGAATGTTGCGCTGAATCAGAGGGAGACGGGACGATTTCTTTCTGGAGCTTACAGCCTTCTCCCGATGATGATCACCATGGGATGAGTCAGAGACCTCAATAAGTTCCACCTCCATGGGAGCCTGATCCTTGGGAGTCTTCGCCTCCTGAGCAGCACCGAGTCCTGCCAAGCTGGGAGCCCCCTAGGAACTTTTCAGTTTGCGAGCTTTATGGTATGGGATGGGATTCTTCATAGTGACAGACAAACACTGCGATGGAGCACCTGCAGCAAAACCACACATAAAACATTACGCAACTCTAACAGACCAGAAGAAAACCCACACAAAGCACTTGCTTGTGGATGATTCATATAGCGGTTCTAATGGCAGCCAGTTACGGGACACTCTTTCCCCGTCGAAGGTGTTCTAATTGTTCAGCCGATTGCTCCCGAGAAGTTTATAATTTTTAAAATATTCAGCAGAAGGATCCTCAACCTGAGCCAAATGCGGGACTGACAAACACCCAAATAAGAAAGAAAAGGAAAACCAGTCAACTAATAATGCCTAAAAATCAACTAACACAAAAAGATAAGATCGAAAACAACCAGAAAACATCAACTCAACAAATAAACAAAGGGACACATGAATTAGGTTTAAGAAAGAAAAAGAGGGGATTCACACCAATCTCCCTAGTTCACCAAGATTGTAGATCCCGGGACTCGTAGTCCCGGAAGAGAGATGATTAATTTCTAAGAAAAATAAAATTGCTCCCAGTCAGTTTTTTCTTTGGGGGCTTGACCAGTCGTGAACCCTTGGTTGGGTTTATTGGCTAGGTACAAGATGCCACCCTTCGGACCACTCTTTACACACGTGGCAGCCTTGAGCATGTCACAACCTAGTTCAAATTCATTCTCCCTCGCCTGGACCATCAAGAAAATCGCATGTCACACTCCCTGAGGCATCAGATGGCTCAGAGCCATCCCTCGGAGATGCAAGTATCAAACCAGCAACTCAGGAATGGGAAAACGCAACCCATATGTCTTGAAAAAGATCTCATAGACCGTGACGAACCCCGCTGGGGGATTTTTTGGAAACTGACCGGGATCAGGGATCAGGTGCCTGACATCAGAAGGGAGATCAAATCGCTCCCTAAGCGTTCTCACATACGTAGGAGATGAGAGAGAAGAAGAAAAAGTCATGATTTGCGGAGCCGCAGCCAGCTTGGACCTCGCGCCGGAAACGATGGGGGTTCCGGCACTCATACTGGCCGCAGGATGCGATGACGAGCTTCTGCTCCAAGAACAAAGCACCAGTTGTTTTGACATGGCGGAATAACCGGGATGGAAGAGAAATTAAATGAAGAAAAGTAGAAAGGAAAGTAGAATTCAAAGAGAATCGGAGAAAAATCAAGGAAGAAGAGAACGGATTGAAAGGGGGAACAGCAAACCCTAGCATAAATTAAGAGAGAAGAGGTATGGGATAACTGTACCGGAGGTTGCGTAAAGAGAGAGAAGGAGTTGGCGGTTGAATGCGCAGTGGGAAGACGGTTCCAAGCATTTGAGGAGAGAGGGGAAAGCAGCACTGCCTCGAAGAATGTGGAGCCACCTTTTGTAGGCATAATCATGACGCTTTTTAATTTTGAAATCGAATCACACGCCGCGTGTTAAGAGAAATAATTGTTGGACTATTGGGATTTCCTTAACCGAAATCGCAACAAATCGATCTAACAAATGCCAAATCCTTGGAAAAACAAGATTATCCGGTTCAACACGAAAAATTAAAATACATATGTGATAACCATATATGAATGCGTCCCTATCTAAATGAGAATGGAAAATGGAGATCATCTTGAAACACACAATCCCCAAATTGAATTTTCACCAATCAATCTTTGAAGGTCACCCAACTCGCTAAGCTCATAGGGAGACTTGAGGTTTAATATGTTGGTGTCAAAATCCCCTCGGCAGGATTTTGCCTTAACTAGTGTCACTTTCAAAATGACGGCTGAGTATGCAGTAAAGCGCATAAGGATTTACTAAGTAGATCTCTATCTGGGCAAGAAGGGTAGGCAGCCGAACACCCAAGTCGTAAACGACCTGAGGAGAAGGTGAGCACGATCCGAGCAAGAGAAGACTAGGTCATGATGGTTCCGAGGTAGGAGGGAGACACCGAGATTGTAGGCCCAACAATCCGAGAAGATTGGAATAGCCCGAACTAGACGAAAATAGATATAAAGCAAGAGAGAGAGAGAGAGAGAGAGAGAGAGAGAGAGAGAGAGAGAGAGAGAGA
>OVBE01002615.1:0-29883 GCA_900406425.1 Iberis pinnata
TGAATTATTTAGATTACAGAATCTTGTCATAGAAACATGAAGAAAGAGCATCTTACTTACAGAAGCAAGAGAGATTCCAATACCAAATCAAAAGACCTAAACAGGACTTTACTTCAATGATTGAACGAAGAAAAATTGTTTTCTTTTAAGTGATTTTTTCACATTGTATCTCTCAAAGTATCACAAACAATTCACCAAAATAAGCAACAACTTATGAATTTAACACACATAGCTAATCCTAATTGAAAACTATCACAAACAATTCACCAAAACAAGCAAAATATTAATCACTAATTTATAAATAGAACATGCAAAGCTTCATTGATCAAATCAAAGACAACAAACAACTAAATTAAACACCATAAAACGCAAATCAAAAGTTAGGAAATGACTTATCTTGATTTGTTTGGGCGTTTGCAACTGGATTTGACAGACATAATTACCAGAGAAGCAATCAGCGATTTCTCAAAAAATCGCAAAACGATCGCCTGCAACTCCTCTTCTTCTCGTTTCAATGAACACATTTTTTGGTCCAATCACATGTTGCCACATCACGGTCCTGATACGGGTCCGAAAATTACAAAACAAGAAACGATTCTTTTAATTAAAAACGGGCTGGCCTTATTTTATTAATTTTTTAAGTTTAAGAACCTGTTTTTTTGTTGCGTTGAACGTGCTCTAACGAGATGACGTCGTCTCTTAAACGAAACGGAGACATAACAGAAATGTTAAAAGTGTTAAATGATTTGAACATTGACTAATATCATGTTCAAAATGGCAAAGTCAACTAAAATTATGATCTTTAAATGGCTTTATCTTAAAAATTAAGGATTTAAATGGCTTGTTTGAAAATTCAAGCTTTTTATGGCCAAAACTCAAAAGTTTAGGATTATTTTATATATGTATATCATCAATTTATTAATTTAAGGTATGTAATAAAAAGCCAATAATTTATTGAAACATTGTGAAGTGCAATTTCTTTCTAAAAAAATAGACCGATACAATTAGATTTATTCTAAAAATATCATAAAAATTTTAATTGCTTTAAAAATAACACAAGTAAAAAAGCTTTAAAACTTTAAATTTAAACATTAAACTCCAAAACTAAACCTTACCTCCTTCAAAACTAAACTTTAAACTAAATTATAAATTTTTAAAATTTAATTTCAGTTTTGTGTTATTTTCGAAAAAAAATATTTTAACGGAATTTTAAGAAATTTTTGGGAATTCCGTAAATATTTTAATGGTTTTTTAAATAAAATTTGCAAGTATGATATTTTTGGAATATGAATTTCTTATAGTAGTATTTTATGAAATTCCTCGTAAATATAAAGTATGTAAATAATTACATTACTCACGCAAATTTAAAATTAAGACAATTAAGAAAATAAAATAAGAGACCAAATTTTTCTTTGTGTTACATCAATAAATCCTCTTGTAACTCTTCTCTTCTCTTTGAAGACATTCTTTCAATCCTTTAACAATTTGTTGCATGTTTGGTCTCTCTGAGACATTTTGTGAAACAGATGCTAAAGCAAGTTCCACAATTTTCCAAACAGAGTTTGTATCAAAATCTTTTACCATCTTAGGATCTATAACATTACTCACATCATTAGTAGATTTCAAGATCGATATCACCCAATCACTCACATGAACACGTTTTGTCTGTGATCCATGGATTGCAGTTTTTCCTGTAACCATCTCTAATAATACAACTCCAAAGCTATAAATGTCACTCTTCTCATTAAACCCATTTGTTTCAAAACATCTACACATTAAGAAACAAAAACACAATTATTGAAATGTTTTCTTTTTAGAGGTGGTTTCCATTCGTGTAGTTCAAGTTTCGGGTTTTTCGAGTCCATCTATATAATATGAGTAGTTCATTCGTGTAGATCAAGTTTTTCGGGTTTCCATTCGTGTAGTTCAAGTTTCGGGTTTTTCGAATCCATCTATATAAATATGAGTCATATTCGATTCAGGTTTTTAAGTTTTTAGTTCGGATTATTCAAGTAATTTGGATTTTTTATTTTGTATTTTGGTTTGCGGTTAAGATTTTTTTGGATAAAATGGATAATTCATATAATTTGGATCTACAACCCAGTTAATCTTGAATTATCTTTAATAACCCAAATTGAAAATCTGAAATATGCAACCAAAAGTCTGAATTACTCGATCAAAACTACCAACATATATATAGACTCAAAAATTTGAATATCTATTCGGATTTCGGTTTGGACCATGTTCGGTTCGGATGTCCAACCTAAAAACCGTTCATATTATTTGGAAATACAATTTGGTTTTAATTCGGTTCTTATTTAGATTTTGAATTTCGGATAAAATGGTCAGTCCTACTTTTCTTTATCAGGTAAAACAAACAAAGAAAATAGAAAAAACTCACAATGGATCGAGATAACCAGGAGTTCCAGCGACTAAAGTGGATAAATGAGAACGACTATCTGTTTGAAAACTTCGAGAAAGTCCAAAATCTGCAAGCTTTGCTCTATTTTTATCATTCAACAATATGTTTGATGTCTTCACATCTCTATGAACTATTGAAGGTTTGCATCCACAATGAAGATACTCAAGCCCTTCACAAAAAATTATATTAAAATCAAAACTTTTGGATTAACTAATAACCAAAAACATTTATAAAAAAAAAAGAAATGAGATTTTTTTGTATGATCATACCTTGAGCTGCATCAAGTGTAATCTGAAGCCTTTGAGTCCAACTTAATGTATGTTCATATTTTCCGGCGAGATGATCTGACATGTTTCCATTAGCCATGAACTCATAGATCAATCCCATTTGACCAGCTTCATGGAAATAACCGATTAGCCCGGTAAGGTTTACATGATGAACCCTCACAAGAACTTCCACCTATATGAATATATGGTTATAAACATTGGAGAAAATGTTTGGAATCTGTTATAATATAACATAGATAGTATTAAACGATCCAATAGAATTGGCTAAAAGAATGACGTGGACCGAAGGTCCTCAAAATACGGTACAATGTAATTTAGGAAAATGGTTTTATTTTAGGTTTCCTAATGAGATTGAGATTCAAAGTTTTGTTATTTTTATCACATTTATCAACAAAGAAAACCTTTGATGGCAAGGTACTTGCCTTAGTAGGTTACCTCTCTTTCTTTATCAAATATCCTATCGCATTTTTTTACAACAGAATCTGTTATAAATATGACATAAAATATTAAATGGTCCAATAGAATTGGCGTTGGTCTAACGTGGGAATATCAGAATTAGTTAGTTGGGCTAGGATTAGTTTTCAGGGGTCCGGGGACCGAAGGAAATTTTCTAGGTTTTCCTAGTGGGATCGGGTTTTGAGACATTATATAAGAGATTTTAGTTTATTGTAAAGACTAACACTTGATCAATAAAGAAACCATAGAGCGCAGAGATTTGCCTCAATTTCGTTTCTCTCTTTCTTCTAACCTAAAATCGCATGAATCAATATCTAGTGTTTAACTACATTACCTCGGATCGAAACTCTTTAAATCCTTGAGATGATGTTTCTGATAAAAGTTTAACAGCAACTTGAAGATTGTTATAGTAGCCATGATAGACTGTTCCGAAACCTCCTTTACCAAGAACACGACTAAAGTTATTTGTCATCTTTTCAACATCTCCAAATGAAAATAGTAATTTGTTCTCTGATTTCTCCATTGGATTGTTTCTTGTACTGTTCTCTGCATTTTCCTCAAGCATAGAGTTTACTTAGAAAGCTAAAGTTTTAACAAATGTTAATGTGAAATGATTAGATTCTTACCGGCTTTGTTTCTACGGTTCTTGATTATCAAAAACACTACACCAGATAATAACAAGAGAATGAACAATGTTGTGAATGATGCTAAAGTGGGATCACAAGTTTTTTGTTGTTGTTTTTTCCGCAAGAGATCTCAATACAAAGTTCTTGATTCTCACTGACTCTTAATGAGAGTGATCCACTCTTTGATCTTTCTAATAACTCAGATGGAACTGAACCTGTTAGTTTGTTTTTCTCTAGGTTTCTGTATATGTTATTAGAGTTAGAATCCATCCTATCAAATTTGTTATCATTGTATCAATAAATTAACTTACAAAACTTTCAAGAACTTGAGTGTTGATAGAATCTCTGGAATGTCACCGATTAAATCATTGTTTGATAAGTCTCTGTTCAAATCAAGAAACTCTTTAACAAAAATACAATAACATAAATTTGAATATCAGAGATATCATGATATCTTAAGTCTGAAACTAAAAGGGACAATCATTCATATGTAAAAATATGGAACAATATATATTCACTGCCAAATAATTTTGAGTTGAAAGTTCATAATCCTAACATGGTATCATAACTCAATTTGATTTGCGATCTAATTCGAAATTGGTCTCATCATCGTACTAAAACCAACTTGAGACTAATGACTAATATATTATTAGTAACATATACAAAAATATGGACTAATCTCCTTATTGCTAATTGATTTTGAGTTGGATAGACTCACAGTTGTTGAATCATTGTGAGGTTAGAGAAGGATAGAGATATATGACCCGTTAACCCGCTCGATGATAAGTTCCTACCTCCAAAAAATGAATTCTTAATCAATAAACAAAATGTATAGATTGATAATAAGAAGATGAAGATTGAATTATTCTCACAGTGATATAATTCTAGGAGGAGTAAGACTATCATAACTACAATTAAGTCCATCCCAAATGTAGTCATTAGGCATACAAGGATCTCCTTGCCAATTTCTCTTCACTTCATAACTCTCTTTTATACTCGTAATCGCATCACCTATAAGTTTAAATTGAAACCATTGATTAAACTATACCCAAAAAAAATTGTGGGATTGTGAAATCATTTCTTCTTGGCCAATCGAAGATGGTGACACGTATTAAACCCATTAAAAATTCCTGTGTGTGGGCTATTTGACAGTATTACCTACCTGGGGAGAGATTAAAGGCCTCGGCCCCCAACTCTTCCCAGGCCTGGCCTATACTCAAAAGATGCCCTATTCCTACTCAGAAAATTTTATGCCCCTTCGTAAAGAATTTTTTTATAAAAAATGTGTGCCCTTTCTAGTGAAGAAAAAAAAAACAAAAAAAAATCATTGGGTCCTAACCTATAGCTTATATGGCTTATACTATGGGTCGAGCCTGACTTTTCCTAGTTAAAAAAATAAAGAAACTATACAAAAAATTGAACTTTATGTCATTTTTACTACCACATACCATCTTCTTGGTCAGTCAAAGATTGCGAGAAACTATTTGCGATGTAGATCTCCATAGCATTAACAATAGGTGGAAGAGTAGATTTTGAAGTTCTCACAAGAGAAAACTCAATCTCTGTTTGACTCTCAGGGTTTAAAAAGATAGTACTTGTCTCAAGATACTTTGGACTAAAACTAGTGATAGTTGTTACTTCATTGATGAGAATATCAAACTCTCTAGTCTGGTTTGGTTTGAGACTAAGATCTTCGACTTCGGCAAAGTGCATGTAAACAAAGTACCTAACATTAGGATTAGGTTCTAACAATGTCATTGTGATTGGTATTGATGTGTTTTTTGGAGTCATTGCTGTACTCATCACTAGACTTGAAAGATTGTAAGTATTATTGTTTGAGATCACTGGAAGTGTGGTATTGATCTCTTTACAATAGCCAAAGTTTCTAGGTATCCAGATTCTATCATACACATCTTCATCATATCTGATTCATAAACAAAAAAAATATCAATTGTAAATTTCGATTTTTTGGTGTGTCATATTCAAGGAATCAATCGTTTCATTAAGTGTTTTTTATAGCAAAAGACTAAGCTAGAAATTGAGCTAAACATATTGCATAAAACTTATGTTTTCGCAATTATGAAAACTTTTTAAATCTTTCAAGAGTGATTCTCATTTGTTTCTTGTGAAATTTCGATTCTTTTATATATCATATCCTATGTTTTCTATCACATATTCGTAGTCAATCAACTGTCTAATTGTTCAAATTTATCATTCTAATTAGTTTGAGTACTAAAATTTAATATACTTTAAAATAAACTCCACAAACTTATGTGACAAAAAACTACACAATTGTTTAGTAATATTGGGGTTGAAGTTTCATATACACACAAAAAAATCAGCATGATTCAAGTTTCAACTCATACTAGGTAAAAAAAAGTAAACTTCAAGCTAGGGGTTGGTATTCGATTTATTCAGTTCGGTTCGTCACTTGGTTTTTTTCACTTTTGAAGTTCGGTTTTTCCGTTTCGAAAATATTAAATTCGATTAATTTTTGGTTAATTTTTTGTTTATTTTCGGTTTTCTGGTTAATGTTTGGTTTTTCGGTAAATTTGGTTCGTTCGGCTAATTATAGCAAGTTCGGTTCGCTTCGGTTAGTTTAGTATAAGATAAAATTATTGCCAAACCGAATCGAAAACTAAAATAAAAAAGTCGACGAATTGAACAGAAATAGCTGAATTAACAGAACTGGATTTGTTCGGTTTAAATGTCCAACCCTACTTCAAACTATAGAAACAAAACACAAAACAGAACAAGAAACAGAGCAATTATAAGAGAGTATAAAGTAGAGATCTTTTACCTAACAGATGAATTCATGAGAGATCCAAAGTCCCATCTTCTAGAGAAGAACAAAACACCATTTAAAGAATCATATGTTGTATTATCATTACCAAGAAACCTAACCTCTAAAATCGATATAAATGGAGTTCCTTTACCTTTATTACCCAAACAAACAAATATTTTCTCAAATTGACTTAAGTAAACAACTTCTTTAGAAACAATAACTGATCCATTGTTGAGAAACACTGTGTCCCATATATTACCACCAAGTAACAAATCAAATTCAGGTGAACCATTTTCACCATCATAGTTACCATACATGAAACTAGCTCTTATTAGATACTTTTTGCCTTTTCCTTGAATTGGATTCAATGTGTAACAGTTTCTAGAACCTTCTGGAAAGCTTCTTAGATTCTGAAGTTGTTTTTGAGTATCAAAGATGATTGATTTAGAGACACCTGTTTCTACAAATGATGAATCTGAAACATAGTTTATGCCTGTTGTGTCATCTTTGTATGATGTTCCACTTGGGATTCCACAGTCAATGCTTATGAAACCTGTTAGATTTTAGATATTTTGATTTAGACTTTTTTTTGGATTTAAACTAGTTTTAAAGATTTATAGAATTAGTTTAACAAACCTGATTGATCTTGAGCTAAAGTTGAAATGATAAGACTTAATGCAAAAGTTGATGAATATATCAAATAGAGAAAACGAATGTTTTCCATTTTTGTTTGGTTTCTTGAAGAAAAAGGGAAGAGTTAGACCTAAGATGGTTTTTTTTTAGAATTTTCTTGTGATGAAAGTTTGTATTTAAAGACACAAAGAACTTTAGGGATGTTTCGGTTTACGGTTTGGTTACGGTTTACTTTTTTTTGCTTTTATGTTTTATAAAAACTAAATCTGTTTGAACCCATTTGAAATACAATTTGATTTTGGTTTAGGTCGATTTTGATTTTCTATCTTGGTTTCGGGTCGGTTTTTTGTTTAGAATCATTTACACAAATTGGAAATTATTTGATGTTTATTTGTTTATTACACAAAATATATATCATTCATATATATATATATATATATATATATATAAAAGTAAAAAATTGAGAAAATTTGATGATAGAGTAGTAAAAAGTTTTCTAATTTATTTTATGGGTACTTTGTAAAAGTTCTTGTATATAGGTATCTTTTCGTTTCCTGAATGGTGAGTTGTTTGTGAATGATGACAGTGAATTGTTCCTGTGGATGATGAATGAGTCATGTGAATGATGAATTGTTTGTGTGAATGATGAATGATTTACTGAATGAACAAATATACCTAATTTTCAAATAAAAAAACCAAAAATATCTATTTTCCAAATTAAAAAACAAAAATACCCAATTTACAAAAAAAAAAAAAACTCAAAAATTTTATCTATTTTCAGTTTATTTATTTTTCGTTTAACTTAAAAACGGTTTCGATCCGATTCGATTTAACATTTTGTTCTTTAAATAATCAAACCTAACAAAAAATTTCAAAATTTTTTTGTTCGATTTCGATTTTATTTTTTCGGTTCGGTTCAGTCGAGATTTTTTTTATTCCGGGTTTTTGTTTTTGCACAGTAAACGTTGAAACTCAAAACAAATTGGGAAATTAAGTAATTTATATTAGCTACTTGTTCTATGTGACTAATGAAAAGTCAAATTACGAAATAAAGTCAACGAGAAACCCACCGAATATATCAATTATTATCCTTAACAAATATTTAATAGTACTAATATAATCGTAAGAAGAGCAATTTTATTGACTACCAAATATATATTACGAGTTTATTGTTCAACTTGGTTATATGTTATGTATGATTATTATTATTTTTCTGCTTCTAAATGTAAGTCGTTTAGGACCAAATATAATATTAACGTCAAATTATGTATAATGATTTATAGCTTGTTTCAATTTCATTCATACATCACGATTCAGCAAGTATGTAAGAAACTTACAATGATTGTTCAAACCTACTGCTGGATTATAATACGATTATGATTCGAATTCAAAATCAATTGACAATTAATTAGAGTTGTGCATATAGTCTTTTCAGGTTTATTGAAAATGCAATTTTTTCATACTTATAGGGGGTGTCAATGCGGGTTTCCGATTGCGGTCGTCGCTTCACCCGCTCTATTGCAGGACGGTTTTGGGTTACAAATTTTTAGGTCCAAAAAACGGGCGTTGCGGGTTGAGCCCATACGGAAAGCGGATTTTATTGACAAATCCGCACGATTTTGGGTTACAAATTTTAAGATTTGATGTTTTTTCTATTTTAATTATAAGTTCAATTTGCTTTTTACTTTCAAATTTTTAAATTTATGGAGTGATTTGTTCACACATTTATATAGATTGTAACTTGTATGGTTTTATGGTTTTCTCATGCATTTTTTTATAAAACTTTATTTAATATATTTTAGACAATAATGATTATCATTTGCTTCTTTTAGAAAAAACTAGTGATGATTTCTCAATTCTCATTATAAAAAGCGTTAGGTATTATATTAATGCATAATTTAATGTAGATTAATGTTATTATACAACAAATTTTATGAAAAAATAAAAGTAAAAGATTTATTTGGTTTTCATAGCTTAATTTCCGCGGTCAACCCGCAAAACCCGCGGCTATTAAGTGGGGCGGGTTAGGGTTATAATATTTAGAACCACAGATTTATGCTGGCTAACCCGCAAACAAAACAAGTTTATAGCGGAGCGGGTTAAATGGGGCGGTTTCATTGACATTGCTATTCATATCCAATTAAATTTTTTGAGACTCCGCTATTTATTATTTTATTTTTAATATAATAATCTAATTTATTTTTTTATAAAAGTTAATATATATATATATATATATATATATATCTTTTAAAATATTGAATATACTATATCATAAATATTAAATTTATTTTATTAATTAATTAAGTAAATATATAAACTAAAAATACAATTGAATTTTAACTTAAACCTCAAGAAAATTAGGCACGACACTATAATTAATGGATCAAGTTCATATTTCTTTATGTATTATTAACAATTATTTTTTAGTTTTTGATTTTGAAATACTTCTTAGTTCTTACATTACCATACATCAATTTATCTTTTGTTGGCTATAATGATTTGATACCAAATTATAAGGACCCCATTTTGAGAGATTTCGACAAAATAGAAGTTTGATTTTAAATTTTTTGTGTTAACATATAAGTTTTCATATTTTTAAACAGTCAATAAAAATTAAAAGGATTTTTTTCAAAAACAAAAAAAATAAATTTAAATTTCACGACATGAAAAATGTAATAAAAGGCATGAGTTGCACACCTTCAAGGCCTTAACAAGGCGAGAACTTACAAACGTTTGGGCTTCCTTTTATGGGCCTTACTTCTAAGCCCAATTGGCCTAAAGCTTCTCTAGGGCTTCCATAGCTTGCTATAATATTATTATTATGATCCAGACCGGTTCTGGACATAGCAAGATGAAACATTTGCCTATAACTCCCGTTTTTATATGTTCGAACTCATATTATATAGGCTAAATTTAGTTAGTCCAAAAACTAGAAATGCAGATAATATTCTTAAAGCTACACAAAATCATTTTTTTAAAAAATGATCTCTATAATGGCGACATATTTTGTGTTTTGTCTTTTGTGTATATGATAACCAATTTTGTCACGTTATTTACTTATTTCAGTGGAAGTCAACGTCAACGTCAAAATTCAACTTTTATTTCTTTTACACAAACTTGTGAACTATGGAGAGTTTGGTTTGGTTTGAAAAAGATAGACAAGTGACCAATAATATAGCACCAACGTTTTTTTTTTTGTTGTAAAATTTTTGTATAAGGCCTTTCATTTATACCATTTTTATTGAAAACTTAAATATTACTAGAAGACAGAAAATTATATGAAAATATATTAAAAACCAAAAAATATAGAGAAAAAAAGTAAATGGAGCTATTATCAAACAAATAAAAAAACTTCCACCCTTTTTTTTAGTTTTACTGTTTTGAATATCTTGTTATATTATTGGTTTACATAAATTACTCGAAAAAACTTGTAAGGAAAAAAAAATGTGAAAAGAAGAAATACACTCCAAATATTGTTAAGAGCAATGGCGATCCTGGGGGCAGCGGCCGCAAAAAACTAAAAGACTCCAACCCTAAACCGATCATGAACATCATTGTTTATTTTTATACACAATGTCTCACTGTTTATTTTTATACACAATGTCTCAGTGTTTAGATTTTACCAATAAAAAATTGTGTATTTGCATATCTCTTAAGCAGATTCAAACTCTGATTAATGAAATAATAAAGGGTGAACATTACTCAGCCCCTCTACTATATGCGTAAAAACTCCTTCCCCATATACTAGTCGACTATTGATAATTTCACCCAAACTATATAATTATAATGAACAACTTACCCAAACAATTTGAGAAACCTCATATTCACCTAAAAAATTAATTAAACCAATTGTGCGGTTTAAGATTAAAATGGTAATTAAAAATTGCGATAAGACACTAAACCATTCCTAATTATCATTACCGAAACAAATTACATAACCAAAATTAAAGTTTTATGTTAACATATATCGATTTAAATTGATTGGGGAAGAACATAAGAACTAGAGTTTGCAAAATTGATTTATAAATCGAGTTGGGTAAGAACAGAAGAGCTAGGGCGATATCGGACTCAGATTCACCATGTCGAACTCTTCCTCTAGCTCGAGTCGTCAAAGTCTGAGAAGGAGAGTTGTCGGAGTTCCAATTAGGTGTTGGTGTGGTAAGGAATTGGGGACTTTTGTGTCTAAGACTGAAAAAAATATGTATCGTCGCTTCTATAAATGCGAGTTAGGTTTACATGTTTGAATCATTGAATCATGTCTTAATTTCTTTTTATTCAATTTGTATGTATGCATAAACCATTATCAATTTCGAATTTGTGAAGAGGAAATCTGAAGAGCATTTATTCAAATGGATGGATGAATTATTGCTTGAAGAGCTTGGACTGGTTAATGGAAATTGTAGGAAATTAGCATAAGATGTTCAAGAATTGAAGAATAAGATAAGGGAGGAGTTCAATAAACTTGAAAATGTGGTGATGAAGAAGATTGAAGATGATATGGTTGAGAAGATGAAGGTAATAAATGCATCACACAATGCATCTGGTTCAATGAAATTGAAACAGATCGGAGCTTGCATACTCCTTGTTGGTGCATTGGCAATGGCATTTAGGATATGCTTTAGGTCTTAGTACATTGGCAATGGTGCACTTGTTTTTGTTTGAATCGGTTCTTGGCACTTGTATTGGTATTGGTACATTGCCTATTGTTTAGTAATTTCAATGTTGTTTTGTGACTTTTTAAGTCTCGTTTTTAAAACTTTTGTGTTGTTTAATGACATTTTGTTTAACTATTGTTTGTGTTATTGGCAATGGTGATTGTATTATGTTACCAAAGTATTCAAAAGACAAAGAAACCAACAACACAACAAATCAAAAGCACAAAACAAAGAATTAACCATTAACATTCACAAACTTAGCCGAGCATTCCCATTAACATTCACAAAACAAAAGCATTAACCATTAACATCCACTCATCCGAACATTTACTTCTAAAACCTACTTTAAAAACCATCCGAGTCCATATCAACACATAATTATCTAAACACATGCTTCAAAAACCCTTAGATCCTGTTTGTTTGGGTTGGTTGAGAAAGGATGACAACATCACTCGTAACTCTTTGGGCTTGACTTGAGCTTGTAGAACCAACATGTTCGGATGTTGTAGTCTTTTGCTTCTTCCTTGGGTATTTAGGACATCCAACTGCATTGTGTGAAGATCACCACAACTTCTGCAATGCATTACACGTCCTGTTCTACCTAATGAAATTGTCCCTTCAGTTTGTTGCTTTTTCTTATTAGGAAATTCTGTCTTGCTTTTCTTTCTGTCACATGTGGACTTCTTAGCCTTTCTTCTTCTGCCAAGTAAAACAAGTGCAGGAGGAGCTCTCATCAATGTGTACTGACCATTCATCCAGAATCTAGGACCTCTCATAGGATTCAATGGATTTTCATACAGATATTTCCATAGCTCTGATGAAAAAGCGGAGCTTGATACTTTTCCACTTTGAGACCTTGATCTAAGATAGCTCCATATGCGTGCTCACAATTTATTCATGTAATATGATATTTGCAACATGTGGAAGTCCTCTTGATTAAATTCACATGATAGGAATCAGCTTTTAGAATTATCTCAAATTGGCCTACAGATGCAGCGAGTGTTGTGCATTTTTCTGCAGCATCCGTCATCAAAACCAGATAGTCTTTAACATAGTTGGTACATAGTCTTTGATGCCTCTGTGATTTCTTGTTCCTCTTAGAAATCCTCTGCAATGTAAGTCTTCTGATTGTTTCCAGCATAGATACCAATGCTTTTGCTCTTGCTTTAGTAATTGTTGCGTTAAATGATTTTGTAGGATTGTTGTCTACATCTTCACAGTGACTTCCTTGCCTGAAAATGCTCTACTTCAAGTCTTTGGCATTTGTTTCATGACTTCTTCTTATAAATCCAGCTTGTACTCCCTTAATCTCTGCAGTCTTCTTGAAAATTTCTTTTGACTATAACTCCGAGCAATGCCCCAAACCATAGACTTCAGCATGTCTTTACTTCCATGTTTTTCTTCAAATTATCCACAATGTGTTTAACACATCTCCTATGCTCAACTTTAGGTAGCTCTGCTTGTAGTGCATTTATGATTCCCAAAATAAATTTAAATGATTAGTAACACTTCTAAGTTATCATATTTAATAGCATAATATATGAATACCTTTGAGCTGTTAGAAGTAATGACGAATCTGATTCCATTTTTAAGTTGTAAATCACTCTTTAGTTGCTTGACAAACCATAACTAATTGTCAGCATTCTTAGTTTGGCACACAACCCATGCAATATGATCGATTTGATTATTGGCATCATGTTTAACTTAACCAGCAACACTCCTTTGGTGGCCACCTTCAAAAAAGTACCATCAAGTCCTATAATGGTTTTACAGTAGCCTCTCCAGCTGCTTTTTAAGCTCTCAAAACACACATAAAATCTGTTAAATAGGTCCTCTCCTGCTCCATTGGTTGTTGTCTCAACAAAAGCTGTTGAACCAGGGTTAGAGTTGAGTATCTAAGTAACATAGCCTTTGCGATGAACAAGTTGTTCTTCATACTCTTTGGCCAACCACTTAAGAGCCAAAATCCTTCCTCGTTGACATGGATTTCTTGAACTCACT
This sequence comes from Iberis pinnata, assembly GCA_900406425.1. Lineage (NCBI taxonomy): Eukaryota > Viridiplantae > Streptophyta > Magnoliopsida > Brassicales > Brassicaceae > Iberis > Iberis pinnata. The sequence goes on from OVBE01002615.1 coordinate 13,866, forward strand.
ATATTCCACCTCTCTTTAATCTCATTATGAATTCTCTACTGCATTATCTCATCATCTAACCTGATTTTATCTAGAAACAACCTTGCTATTAGTGGACTCTTTAACATCTCACATTTCCCATTAATAGTGCAATCGTGTAAGTAATTTCTAGTCTTAATCACTCACAACTGTCTATTCCTATCATATGAGCAGTAAACATGCCATTTGCAACCTTGTAAACCACATTCATAGCTCAGTTTCAGCTTGTCCCACCTAAATTGTCTGATGTTATTCCTTGTCTTCAATGCATAATCAAGAAAACCATCTTTAAAAGCATAACCAGTGAAGAAAGTATACACTAACTCAAGCTTAGCATCAGCTCCATCAACATCTCTCCAATATGATCTATGGTTAAACCCATTCTCATCATTAAAATCGGGAATAACATTAGGGTTTGAAGGTTCTTCGTCTACAAGTCCTATAAGAGATTGTTCTATTTCATATTCAAACCTATTATGAATATCACCGACTTCTCTACATTCTCATTCTTACTGTTCTTTCTACACATACCCGAGTACATTTCTTCACTGCATTCAAGCAGAAGCAACTCGTGCTCCTCATCTTCTTCTTCGACATCCCTCTCTGTAGTCGCAACAATCCCAAGCAAGTCCTGTTTCACCATCGATTTCACCATACTCAATATCACTCTCACGAATCCTAAGTTTTCTGATTTTCCACAAACTGATTTCCGAATTGATTTTTATGTACGATAGATTTTGGTTAATGTTTCGGTTTAGGTTATGTTAATCCAGTTCAATTTATTGTCCAATCGCAATTTCTAATCGCGATTTCATAGCTAAAACACATCTATTAGTCACAGTTAACCTTCTTAAATAATTGGGTAATACTAAATTTAATTGTATAGTTTGTGTGAAATTATCAATAGTCGACTAATAAAGAGAGAAAGAGTTTGTAAGCATTATGTTCACTCAATAATAAAAGTGCCAATTATTAAAGGGAAAAGTGCCATTTAAATCCCGAACTTTCAAATTTTGGCCAAAAAAACCATGAACTCTTTAGTTAGCCGTTTAAATCCTATATTTTCAGACGAATTCATTTAAATCATGAACTTTTGGTTGACTTGGCCATTTTAGACCCAGAATTAGTCAATAGTTAAATCTAATTAACTCTGTTAACTTGTCGTTACTCAAGTTTTAATTAGATTGTTAATCAAAACGTTGTGTTTTACTAAAACACAAACTCACGTAAAGAAAAAAACTTTTACCCGAAAAATCTCCAATCTTCATCTTCTTCGTTGGTACCTTGTAAGAGCTGAAGAACACGATTTCAACGGAGAATCAAGTCAGGTATAGGTTCATTTCTCTTGATCTCAGTTTTATTTTCGCATTCTTTCTTTAATTTGTGTGAATCTGTTTGAAGTTTTGATTTGAGGATTTCATTTTCATTTTCATATTTTCGCATCTGTTACCGGTTTATTCTTTTTAAAAAATATGTTTCATTTTGGCATTTAAAACAGATTATTAACTGGCGAAGGTTTGTAACTGGCGAATTTGGGTGACTCGTAGTGGAGAAGCTTTTTTGGGGTGGAAATTTTTCAAGGATTGCAGGTAAATCATATATCTAACTATGTTAATATAAGGCATAGTGAGGATGGTATTGGTAAATCTGTTTGAAATCTTATTATTGACGACAGCGATCGGTTTGTTGATCTAGCTCCAAATTCAGTTGATACTCTATTAAAGGTGAGATGATACAGTCTTTTTTAGCATATTATTACTGTAACATTAGAGGCTTTTGGCTAATGGAAGTCTTTTGGACCTTTGATGTAGCTTGATGAAGACAGAGTCATCACTGGATGTGATAATGGAATACTAAGGTAACAAAAAAAACTATGATTTTATAAGAGAAAGACTCTTTGTTGTTTATCTTCACTCAGTTCAATCAAATTTAACATCATTTTTCTCTAGCCTCGTTGGAATACTGCACAGCAGAATTATACCTATGAAACAATTTCTTGTGAAAATAAAATAACCTATGATATGATCTCATTACTCATCTCTGAGTTGCTTATACAGGTACCAAGAGGAAAACAAAATGTAAACAGACTCGTGTGGACACTACAAGTAGTTTCTTTGCGGACTTATATATTTTGTTTTAATTTCATCTTGATAATCCATTTCAGTTTTATACTTAATTGTCTATTAAATTATGAAAGTTTGTTAATCTATATCATCTTTCCTCAATGCTCTCTTTACCATTATTTGTCCATCACCAATCTAATATCATTCAAATCAAAAACAATACTCAAAAAGAGAAAATAATTGTAAAAATTTATAATTAGTTCGTAACAACGTAAAACTCTGTTGGTATACACTTTGTGAGCTAAAATCTTGTATTCTAGAGTTTTGTATGACACAATCACACCGTCGAGGTTAGAGTTTTTAGCCATTTATCTACAAAATCACAGTTTAAAAGCAAAGTTGAACAGGAAACTAAAATTGAAAGATCAGACAGATTATCCACAACTTCAACCATTAATCTACAAACTTGAAACTGAAAGAAAATGCTGAAATTGAAAGAAAAAGTAAAATTGAAATTAAAGAAAACGAAACTTCAAACATATTTGTAAATCAGAACTTTCAGAAAAACTGAAATTTAAAACCAAATTCGTTTTCATTTGTGTTTTAAATGCCAAAATGAAACAGATTCGTTTTAAAGAACAAACCTGAAACATATGCTAAAATATGAAAATGAAACTGAAATTCTCAAATCAAAACTTCAAATAGATTCGCACAAATTAAAGAAAGAATGCGAAAATGAAACTGAAATCAAGAGAAACGAACCTATACCCGACTTGATTCTCCGTTGAAATCGTGTTCTTCAGCTCTTACAAGGCACCAACGAAGAAGATGAAGATTGGGGATTTTCGGGTAAAAGTTTTTTTTTCTCTAAGTGAGTTTGTGTTTTAGTAAAACACAACGTTTTGATTAACAGTCTAATTAACGCTTAAGTAACGACAAGTTAACAGAGTTAATTAGATTTAACTGTTGACTAATTCTGGGTCTAAAATGGCCAAGTCAACGGAAAGTTCATGATTTAAATGAATTCGTCTGAAAATATAGAATTTAAACGGCTTACTAAAGAGTTCATGGTTTTTTTTGCCAAAATTTGAAAGTTTGGGATTTAAATGGCATTTTCCCCAATTATTAAACCACTTCTTTATTTTATGAAGTAGTTTTTTTTTTTCATTAGGTATGTTTTTGTAATTCTTTTCATCCATCTGTCACTATTGATTCAATTCACAGAAAACGTCAGCAATGAGCTAACAACAAAATATTATTTAATTTTTTTTTGTCAATAATAGGAGAAATATAAGAGGCCAAGATATTGTTTCTTTCATTTTTTATTCATTTACACGAGATCTTCTGAATTTTTTATTTTAGAAAAATATGCTTGTTATCTAAACCGTCAATGACCAATAGTGGGTGTGAAAATTATAGTTAAGAAAATTCAGTTCTCATATCATTTAGGGTTTAGTAAGAAATATTTAATCTGATAATTACTTCATAAAAATAGTGGTTCACTTTTACATTTTTGAATGAATAAACTATTTAATGTTATAATTTACTATTAAAATAAAATAAAATAACCCAATAAAAATTAGGAACAAAGATATAGTATAAATGATATTGTCGTAATATATGAATGTTTTATAAAAAAGTGGAGGCATAATATGTTTATTTAAAAGATAATAATATATACATGCTTAACAAAAAAGTGAAAATTATATATATATATATATATATATATATATAAATAGTACATTTAGGTTTAGTATTTATTTCGTAGTATATACTTTTTCATATAATAGTCTTGTAAATTAGAAATTAGAATCATCTTTATTATATGTATTCGCATTTAATATACAAAAACACAAACAAAAATGTCCAAGCATCTACCAATCAAGTTTCTAATAGTTTAAATTAGGGCTGAGAATAAAAACCAAACTGAAATTTTCGAACCCAACAGAACCAAAATTTTTTGAATCGAACCGAACCGAATTATATTTCGTAAACCGGTAGACACAAAAAATCAATTTCGATAACCGAACAGAACGATAACCGAAAATAACCGAAGAACAAAAATTCAGAAAAATCGAACCAAAATAACTGAAAACAACCGAAAAGCCGAAAAAAACCGAAAAAGCCAAAAAATAGACAAAACTTATCCAAAATTTAACCAAATAAACCAAACTTAAAAAAAAACCGAACCGAACCAAAATTTTATTCGGTTCAGTTCGGAACACCAATCCAAAAACAAAAATAACCAAAAACCAAAATTTTGATCTATTCCAAACCAAACCGACTCGATTCCGTGCCCTAGTCTAAATTATAAGTTAAGCTAAAGTTAATATACCAATTTGAGATGCAATCTATCTTATGAAGATGACAAAAGTAACTGATAATATACACATGTATATTATATGTTGCAAACTAGACAATGATGTGTCACATCTCATAGGTCACATGCTAAAATAAAAATATAAAAAATGATTGGTACATTGCATTATCTTCGACCTCGATCTCTGTTCCACACATCTTGGCGGCCACGGAACTTCCTTGTCCTTCACGGTCCAATACATGTCTCCACTAAAGACGTAGTTAAATCAAACTACTCCTCTCCCAAAAAATTATTTTATAATCGAAAAAGTTAAAATCCAATGGATGAAAATCGTCGAATTATTCGCTCAGTGGTGTGTTGTTTCTGCTGTCTAGTTATTAAATCAAGGATTGAATTTGGCCGTTCGCATAATAAATACATTTTTTCTTATTTATGGAGTATGAGTTACTAGATCAGTTTATTGTAGTTCATAAATTAATATGACAAAAAATTAAGTTTTTAGTGAGTTTAGATGTGCTATTTTTCCACAACAAAAGTAATAATTTAGTAACTTTTCACTTGAATATAATTGATTGGTAGCTTAAACGAATATGACAATTTTTTTTGTTAGTGTACATGTGTTAGTGAATTCGTCTGCAAATTTAATTTGAAAGATATAGAAAAATTATTGAGACAAAAATTTTGTGTTCTGAAGTTTTTTATTAATTAAAATGTTAAAATTTTACAATAAACTAACACTCTCTTATATAAGTCCCAAAAATCCGATCATATTAAAAAAAACCTAATATAGACCGTGCAGTAACTTCTAAAAATTAATCATAACGCAACTAATTAATTTTGATATCAAGTCCAATAATATTGGCGTTGGTCTAACAATATGATAATTTTTTATGTCAATTATAACAACATCCTTTTAACCAATTTTATTGTGTCTTTTAATATTATTTATATTATATTATAATAATATGACAATTTTTTCTGCATATAAAAAATTGTGTCGAATCACTTTCGAGAAGAAATGAAACTATGGAAATATTTTTTATAAAAATACACTTACTATATGAGTAATCAAGTTCAATTCCTGATCTGATAATAAAACAGAAACGACACACCATTAAATCACTTGCTCTTTGTTAAATTATCAAACAATTCTTTCATCAATTTTCTTTTTGTAAATATAAAACATTATCACATCTTAAACAACAACAATAATGATATGAAATTTTAGTATTAGAAAAAGAATAAATCTCTCACCTAAACTCTTCCCCACATTGAAAACTCTAGACCACACCATTGACTAATCCAATCTTTGTGGCTATAAATACACACACCCACACATCAAAACTACAAAGTAAACATAACACAAAACATAACCAAAAAACAAAAAAATGAGTGAAAATTCTCATGTCATCGTCTTGCCATTTCCAGGACAAGGTCACATAACACCAATGTCACAATTCTGCAAACGTTTAGCATCAAAAGGTCTTAAACTCACACTAATCCTAATCTCAGACAAACCAACACCACCATACAAAACACAAGATTCATCATCAATCACTGTCTTTCCAATCTCAAATGGGTTTCAAGAAGATGAAGATCCATTACAAGATCTTGATGAATACATGGAAAGAGTTGAAACAAGTATCAAGAATCAATTACCAAAGTTAATACAAAACATGAATCCTTTTCCTAAAGCTCTTGTTTATGATTCTACTATGCCTTGGCTTCTTGATTTAGCTCATAATCATGGTTTAATTGGTGCTGCTTTCTTTACACAACCTTGGCTTGTTTCATCTATTTATTATTATGTTCTTAAAAGATCTTTCTTTGTTCCTTCTACAAAGTATGATCATGAGATTTTGGCATCTTTTCCTTCGTTTCCGATGTTGAATGCTAAAGATTTGCCATCTTTTTTATGTGAATCATCTTCTTATCCTAATATATTGAGGATTGTGGTAGATCAGCTTTCAAATATTGATCAAGTTGATATAGTTTTGTGCAACACTTTTGATAGTTTGGAAGAAAAGGTAATCAATATATATATTTATATGTCTTTTTTAAGAGAAATATACAAAAAAATGTATACTTTTGAAACTATTATATATCAGCTTTATTTTTAAAAAATATATTTATGGAACTTTTTTTAGTATACATTTTAACTTTTAAAAATACCATTAAAATGTTTTTTTTCCCGAAAATAATGCAAACATAAAAGTTGAGTTTTATTCGTTTAAAATTTAAATTTTTGGATTTATGTTAACTAATTAAAGTTTAAAGTTTAGTCTTGAAAAGAGTATGACTTAGATAAGTTTTAAATCTATGTTTTAATACAAAATTTCGGAATTTTAAAACAAAAATATATTATGGCATTTTTGAAACAACAAAAATATGTGGTATTTTTAGAACTTAAAGCTCAAAATAATATTTTTGTAGAATACTTATAAATTATTCGTTTTCTATAAAATCATGATAATAATTGTGTGCTAGATATTTTTTAATCCTATATGTCTATTGGTGTTTAATTTTCTTGTTTTTTTTTGTTCTTGTTGCTTTTTAGTTATTGAAATGGGTCCAAAGTATGTGGCCAGTCCTGAACATAGGACCAACTATTCCATCAATGTACTTAGACAAGCGACTACCTGAAGACAAATCATACGGATTCAGCCTCTTTAATGCGAAAACCGATGAATGCATCAACTGGCTAAATTCAAAGGAGCCAAATTCAGTTGTGTATGTATCATTTGGAAGCTTAGTGATTCTTAAAGAAGATCAAATGATTGAACTAGCAACCGGTCTAAACCAAACCGGACATTACTTCTTATGGGTTATAAGAGAGACAGAGACAGAAAAAATCCCAAAGAACTATTTAGAAGATATTGGTGAAAAAGGATTGATTGTAAGTTGGAGTCCTCAACTAGAAGTTCTTGCACATAAATCAATTGGTTGTTTCTTGACGCATTGTGGATGGAATTCGACATTAGAAGGATTGTGTTTAGGTGTTCCATTGATTGGTATGCCACATTGGACTGATCAACCTACAAATGCTAAGTTTATTGAAGATGTGTGGAAAGTTGGTGTTAGAGTTAAGACAGAAAGTGATGGGTTTGTGAGAAGAGAAGAGATTGTTAGATGTGTAGGAGAAGTTATGGAAACAGATAAAGGGAAAGAGATTAGATTGAATGCTGAGAAATGGAAAGTGTTGGCTTGTGAAGCTGTTTCGGAAGGAGGTAGTTCTGATAAAAGTATTGATGAGTTTTGTTCAAAGATTGAAATATGAATTTTAGATAGTAATTTGACTATTGGCAAATTCATTTGTGAAGAAAATTAGACTATTTATATATATTTGCAATTTGGACTTTTATTTTCATGTAGTTGTTGTAATATTGGGAAGGATTCTTATTTGAAACATCTACAACTCTTTAATTTTACTATCTAAAATCTTTAGGTTCGTGAATTCTCCAAATTAATTGGTTTAAGCATTAGTTTGGTTCCATTAAAGACATTTTTTTAAAATTGAACTAACAGTAAATAGAGCATTTTGGTCTATTTTTAAAAACAACTAAAAATTTAAACATTAACAATGATTTAAGATTTGGTCTCAACTAAAATATTCATTAGGCCTTTGTAGGTCTACACCTCGCCAAAAGCAGACCAAAACACACCTTCGCCAGGCGGATAGTTAGCTTCGGTGCACCTTGCCGCTAGGTGTGACTAGTTGCGCCTAAGAAAGAAAAAACATGAATTCAAAATTCAAGACCGCTCCTGAGATTTTAAAGGTTTATAATCTAAAATGAAAAAATAAACCGATTCTTAAACTAAAATTGTTAAAATGGGCTGGTTTTTAAACTAGAATTTTGAAAATAAAAATGAGTCGTGCTTGGTATGCGTGGCCTCAAAAACGATCCTGGTTCGAATCCTACTAATTAACGGACTAACGGTGCTTTAGCTACAAAAACTAGGGCTGGGATTCAGGTCGGTTCGGAACAGGTCGGAAATTTTGGTTTTCGGTTTTTGGATTTGTGTGCTGAACTATACCGAATAAAATTTCAGTTCGGTTCGAAAATCGGTTTATACGGTTCGATCTTTGTTTTTGAAGTTCGGTTCATTCGGTTATTTTTCGGTTGAGTTTTGGCTATTTTCGGTTATTTCGGTTTTTCCGATTATTTTTTGTTTATTCGGTTCATTTTTTGGTTATTTTCGGTTTTTCAAGAAAAATAAAATAATACAATCGGTTATCGGTTCAGTTATCGAAATTGAATTTTTTTTGGGTCGGTTATCAAAACATATTTCGGTTCGGTTTATATTCCCAGCAAACTAAAGTTAAAGTGCATAACTTATAATTCATCAACTAGTGGCAAAACCATATTAAATGGAAGTTTCACAAAAGAAAGAAACAACTTAAGATATATATTAACCAAGACAAATTTTCCATGGAGTTTGGTTTGATTGAAATTTGTACCTTTTTGTTTTCAAGGTTTAGGCCTAAACCACGATTCTCAAACAAACCATAACCTGACAACTCTACCCATAAATTTTCCTATGAACATATGCATGAAAGGCGTAATAAGGGACTGTGTATGTTCTATGATGACCCTTATACCCTAGGTCATCACTTGAAGCACAAACACATACAATTCTTCACTCTTGAGTGTGAAGATGATGACTGTTCCGCAGAAGATTCAGATCAAGCTGATGTCACAGTAGAAGAAGTCTCTGATTCTGATGATAAAGCTCCAGTCATATCTGCCAATGCTTTGAATGGCTGTTCCACATTCAATTGTATGCGTGTGTTGGGATATTTTGGGAAGAGAAAACTCCACATTCTTGTGGATCCAAGCAACACACATAATTTCTTTGATCTCGCAGTTGCAAAGGAAATTGGTTGTTTGCTTGAACAATCAAAACCCATGACTGTTGCAGCAGCAAATGGTAATGTGATGATCTCTGGTTTTCAATGTTCTGGCTTCACTTGGCGAGTACAAGGTTATTCCTTCACCTATGATGTACGGACCCTACCACTTGATTGCTGTGATCTAGTGTTAGGTGTGCAATGGCTAACCACTTTAGGACCCATCCTTTGGGATTTCTCAAACTTACGGATGGAGTTTACATTGCTTGGTGTTAAACATGTCCTAAGGGGTTTCCTCAAAACTGGTGGTAAAATGATTAAAGTTGGTAGCCTTAACAAGATTCTCCTCCATAATCCCCAAATTGCAATGATACATATACATGAAGTTGATGATAGCTTAGACTTCCCCAATTCTTTGGACTTGAGTGCATTGTTCTCACATATTTCTGCTTAAAGTGTTTCTCAGAGTGAACAACTTTCTCTCCAACCTCTCCTTGATACTTCTACAGATCTCTTCCTTGAGTCTACAGAACTCCCACCTTTCAGAGAGGGTTTTGATCATAAAATCCCTTTACTTGGGGCTCTGCACCTGTCAACCAGAGACCTTATCGCTATTCTTCCTTACAAAAGGATAATATCGATAAAATGATTCAAGAAATGCTAGTCCAAGGCATCATTCAACACAGTACGAGTCCATACGCATCACCAATAGTTTTGTTAAAGAAAAAAGATGGCTTTTGGCGCCTATGTGTGGATTACAGAGGCTTAAACAAGCAAACCGTCAAGGATAAGTACCCTATTCCCTTGCTTGAGGATTTACTAGATGAATTGGGTGGCTCTAAGTACTTCTCTAAGCTTGATTTATGTGTTGGCTTTCATCAATTGCGTATGACAGAGAGTGATGTCTACAAAACAGCTCTCAAGACTCATGTCGGGCACTATGAGTACCTCGTAATGAGTTTTGGCTTAACGAACGCGCCTTGTACTTTTCAGAGCTTGATGAACCATGTTTTCTAGGACATGGCACACAAATTTTTGCTGGTATTCTTTGACGATATACTCGTCTACAGCAGCACATGGGACGCACATTTGTATCATCTGGAGGTGGTATTCTCAATACTGCGACATCAACAACTCTACTTGAAAGCTTCCAAATGAAAATTTGGTGCTACAACAATTGAATACCTAGGCCACTTTATCTCCTCCACTGGTGTTAGTACTTACCCTTCCAAAATAAGAGCAGTACAACAATGGCCTGTACCAAAGAATCAGAAGCAACTCATGAGTTTTCTTGGTCTTGCTAATTACTACAGAAGGTTTATACGATCTTACAACATAATTGCCAAGCCATTATCCAATCTACTCCGTAAAGACTGCTTCTCTTGGACCACGTAATCTGACTCTGCTTTCCTCAAACTCAAGGCAGCTTTAACTACTGCACCAGTTCTGGCACTTCCAAACTTTGAAGATACATTTGTAGTCGAAAATGATGCTTCTAATACAGGCATCGGGGCAGTGTTAATGTAGAATAATCACCCCATCTGTTATATTAGCAGAGCTTTGGGACCAAGATATCAATCTCTCTCAATTTATGAGAAAGAGCTATTAGCAGTTGTTCATGCTGTCCAATCTTGGAGTTCCTACCTCACTCACCAACCTTTTATCATCAAAACTGACCAGAAAAGTCTCAAGTTTCTGGTTGAGTAAAAGGTTACTACTCCTTTCCAACACATGTGGCTTTCAAAACTGATGGGTTATTCTTTCACCATTGAGTACAAACAGGGAAATGAGAATTTGGCAGCTGATGCCTTATCTCGGGTTTCCGGTTCACAGTTATTACAAATAACTTTATCTCAAGCACATCAAGATTTTTATACCTCCATGCAAACCCTCTGGCAAACTGATCCATCTCTTGTTCAGATAATTTCAGACTTGCAGATTGACAAGAATTCTTATCCCTCATACAGCTTCATCAACAATGAGCTCATACGCAAAAGCAAACTGGTTGTTGGAAATGATACAGCTGTGAAGCTTCACATATTTAAATGGTTACATGAATCTGCCATTGGGGGCCATTTAGGCCGTGATGCCACTCTCCAAAGGATAAAATCGCTATTCTTTTGGCCTAAAATGAATCTGGAGGTGCAGAATTATGTCTGAAATTATGACATATGCCAACGAAACAAATATGATCACACATTGAAGCTTGGTCTTTTGCAACCTTTACATGTCCCAGTTGGGGTATGGGAATCAATCAGCCTGGATTTCATTGAAGGCTTACCTCCCTCACATGGTAAATATTGCATCCTGGTAGTAGTGGACAGACTGAGCAAAAACGCACATTTTTTAGCTCTATTTCACCTATATACTGCTTTGGAAGTGGCTCAGCTGTATCTGGACCAGGTCTTCAAGCTTCACGGTATACCCAAGGATATAGTCAGTGACAGAGATCCGACTTTTCTAAGTAAAGTCTGGCGTGAACTGTTCTGTGTCCATGGAGTCGATCTGCGTTTTTCCACAGCTTACCATCCTCAAACGGATGGCCTAACAGAGGTAACAAATAAGACACTTGAGACTTACCTTCTTTGCATGACTTATGACTCTCCTGCTTCTTGGTCCAAATGGCTTCCACTAGCTGAGTGGTGGTACAATACATCTTTTCATTCTGCATTTAGATGTACCCCTTTTGAGATTGTCTATGGACAACCTCCTCTTACGCATCTGCCTTATTTGCCAGGAGAGAGCCAATCTGCAATGGTAGATAGAAGTTTACAGAAACGTGAGGAGGCTATTAACATGCTCAAGTTTCACATTCTCAGGGCTCAAAATCGCATGAAGCAATACGCTGACTCTCGACGTTCTGATAGAGAATTCAAGATTGCGGAAAATGTTTATTTGAAGCTTCAACCATATAGACAGCATTCTCTCAAGACTAGACACATTCCACACAAGCTATCTCCAAGGTTTTATGGACCTTACACAATCACTGATAATATTAGTAATGCAGCCTACAAGCTTACACTTCCATCATCTGCAACCATACATGACATTTTCCATGTCAGTCAACTTAAGCTCTGCCCCAACCCAATTACAACATCATATGCTCTGCCTCAATATCTTTTGGATGTGGGAAAATCAAAAGAACCTGATCGCATTTTGGAAACCAAGATGACTAAGAGGCAAAATAAAGCTGCCACTAAGGTTTTAATACAATGGAAGGGTGAACCTTCAGAGAAACCTATTTGGAAATTTTATCAGGACTTCATTGCCAAGCATCCAACCTTTCATCCTTGAGGGACAAGGATGTTCTCATACATGGAGTATTGCTATATCATAAGTTCTCGGTTTAATAAAATAATTTGTGGTCTATTTTAAATTGTCGGTTTATGTTAATTTCAATAATGGTTTAACAAACCATTCGATACACTATGTAAAGGCAATTTAGCCGTTGAAGAAAATTAACAAATGAAAAACAATTTCCAATCTCATTGTTCTCTCTCTAAAATCTGAAAATCATCTTCAGCTTTCTTCCATTGTTAATCGGTTCTTCGAGGTGAGTCTCTTCTTCTTCTTTCCTCTTGAACTCATTATCTTCTCATATCTTCGGGTCTCGGTGATCCTTGCGATTGAGAGCTTATCCTCACTGTATTGTCTCATTTTGATTCAAATATTTTAGGGTTTCTCAAATGATTATTCTCTTCAAGTCTTGATTCTTCTTACTTAGTTTGCGGCGTGTGTTCTAGGATTTGTGATGGACTGATGAAGCAGATATTCACTAATCTGTAATGAAGAGAGGTACTCTTTCTACCTTAGGAAGTATCATTAACCTCTTCTCACTTCAATCTTCTCAAGCTCGTAAACTCAGTTTCTCACCAATAGCTAATAATAGACCATTTCCTGATTATTCACCAAAGAAACAATCAATCAAAGACACTGAATTTGTATACCAAATCATCAACATCAATGTTATTAAGTTACGTCGTATTGAGCCTCTTAGAATTATTTCAAATTTATGTTATTTTTGGGGAAAACAATCTCGTGATATTTTTTGGAATGTACCTAATTTTTTTGTAGTACACAAAAGACGATTGATAGAGCAAAATTTTTAACATACCCCGTTTCTCTTGTATTCTTCCTTCATCAATCGTTGATCTTCCTCATCGAAGTATGAAGAACAATAAGCAGATGCAACATCATCATCATCATCTTCTGCTTCTTCCTCGCCGAGATCTGGATTATGAATCTGTGGATGAGGAAGCTCAGATTTCTCAGAAGAAACTGTCATCGCCGAGAGAGGATTTGAAATTTGATTTTACGAGGGAGGAGAATGTGAAAGTGTAAACCCTAATTTGATTCTTTTCTTGATCTATATAAGAAAATAGAATTTTGCGCGTTCAAGAATTGTTTTATGGACCTTGAAGTTCCTTTCAAAATACTTAATGGGCTTTTTTTATATTTGACCAAAATATAAATATGATTCGAATTTAATATGTGGTAATATATTAATTTTTTTTTGATAAAATTAATATGTGGTAATAAATCAAGAAAGAATAAATTTGTAAGATTTTGATTGTGACAATTTTTTTATTTTAAACTACATAATTTTAAAAAGGTGATTTAAAATATTATATTTAATAAATATAAGCGGATTTTAGATAGTAATTTGATGACGAGTCCGGTTTTCAAAACATTGGTTCGAATTTTAATGGTGCTTTAGCTACCAAAATAAAGTTAAAAATGCACAAATGATAATTCAACAACTAGTGGCAAAAACATATTAATGAAAAAAAAAAGCACAAGAAAGTTTCACAAAAGAAAGAAACAGCTTAAGAAATTTGTGGGCTTTTTGTTTTCAAGGTTTGGGCCTAACAAATACGATCCTGATATCCATAGGAAGATAACCAATCATAGTTTGAAAGATTTGAGGTTGTTGTTGATGATCTTTGGCGATGAATGTTATGTAGAATGTGACACCAGTAGCAGGATGAAAATTAGCTTTCAAAACCTCGACGAATTCGAGATTTGTTCCTTCATCTTCATTGTATTTCTTAATAGCATCTTTTGAAAGTTTCTCAAGCAAAACTCTATCATTATCTGGTTTATATGAGAAGTAGTTTTCATTCAAAATCACAGGTTTGAAGTAGAGAGTATGTCTCACTTTCGAGAAATCAAAATCGAAATCCTGTTTATAAAAACAAACAGAGAATCAATTTCAAAATCCAAAAACACGAAATCGAAATCGAAATCCTGAAAAAAGATATACACAAAAGAAAACATACCCCGTTTCTATCGTATTCTTCTTTCATCAATCGTTGATCTTCCTCATCGAAGTCTGAAGAACAATATCCAGATGCAGCATCATCATCATCATCATCTTCTGCTTCTTCCTCGACGAGATCTGGATTCTGAATTTGCGGAACAGGAAACTCAGAAGCTATCATCGCGAGAGAGGATTTTGAAATTTGATTCGCAAAGAAAGTGAAAAGTGTAAACCCTATTTCCCTCTTTTATAGAGCCCCAATTCCTCTTGACCGTCAATAACCAATCCTAATCCGTTTTTAATTAGGATTTTGCTTCGATTTCGGTTTGAATTCAGTTCTTTGGTTTAAAATCTATACCATCAAATTTATTATATCAACCGTTAATTATATTGTTTAAATTTTTAGTTGAAATAATTAACTAATAGTTATAGAAAATTGACGAAAATGATATATGTTTAGAAAACTGAAAATAAAAAATCATGCATATGATAAAAGGATAAATGAGATGTGATTTTTTTTTTTTTTTTTTTAAGATTCTAAAAAAATAGCATACTTTTTTATTTTGTTTCAAAAATACTATAATTGGTTTTTTTTTTTTCCAAAAATACAACAAATTTTAAATATCTTTAAAATATCAAATTTTAAACATAAACCCCAAAACCAAACTTTATTCTCTCGAAAAACCCTAAAATCTATTTAATAAATTCAAAACCAAAAATTTTAAATTATAAACTCTTAAAATTCATTTTTTTTATGTTTGTGGTATTTTTGGAGAAAACATTTTTAATTGTACTTTTTGGATTTCAAACTTTTTTTTAGTGGAATTTTCAAGAAACTCCTATATATTTTTTAGGTTGTTGAATACCACAAAAATTAGGCTTATTCAAAAAATATCACACTTTTTAAAAGTTCCAAAAATACCATAAAAATTTAAATAGTTTTAAAATTTCAAATTTAAACCATACTAAATCCTACATAGTTCAAAACTAAACCTTAAATTCTATTTAGTGAACCCAAACCCAAAATTTTAAATTGTTTGTTTTTTTTTTTATATATAAAAGTTTTAGGTTTATTATTTCCATATATAACCCAAATACAAAAACTCAGCCCAACATTCAGAATAAAAGTAAAGGTCTTAATCTTAAAAACCCCAAAATCAGAAATGGGCTAACCATGGCCCAACATTTGGCCTGGGCCCAAACATACAACCCTGAAACCCTAGTTGTGAAGAGAACCTTCACAACACACTGCCGCCGTCACCCTGCGAATTCGCCGGAAGGAGACTGTCGCTATCACTCCCGGCGACCCGGAGACAGTTTTCCGAGGTGTCTGTGACTGCCACCGTCACTAACACCCACATGATTCTTCAGAACATGTAGAGGAGGAGAGATCTGGTCGGATTTTCACCGCCACAAACCAAATCGGGTAAGAAGATTAGGTTTCTGACGATTTTAGGACCGGGTCAAGCTTTCATCGGACTTGGTTTAGCCATGCTTCACGGCGCGTA